>JASDQU010738370.1:88702-112399 GCA_032191745.1 Picea mariana | reverse complement strand
AGTTTTCCATGTTTCATGCTTAAAGAAGGTTATAGGCAACAAGATCCCAGTTAAAACTATATTGCCAGAACTTGACGAGGAAGGAAAAATCATATTGGATCCTAAATCCATCACTGATACAAGAATTCGCCAGCTGAGGAATAGATCCATTTCAGAGTATCTCATTAAATGGAGGAAACTACCGGTTGAAGATTCCACTTGGGAAGATGACTCTTTTATACAAAACCATCCAGAGTTACTCAAGCATTGCAGACAACACTTGTCTCAAGGGGAGGGGCATTTTAAGCCCTAAATAGTGGCTCATTACCCCTTAATTGGGGCATATTACATTAGTAATGTTATTTTATTTATGTCGGCTTTAGTATATTAGTTGTAATTATACCTCCTAGTCTCCTATATATACCAAGGAGACATTTTCATTTGGAATCATCTTGTAATTGAACATTTATGTGGGCATAAGGAGGTTTCCCCCTCGAAGAGGATTATTATCTGAATTTCTCTCTTTTTCAAGGTGTTGAGTACTTATTCTGAGGTTTTTCTATGCTATATTGATATTTGGTTCCTAACAAAGAAACCTTTCTTTTCTGAGGTGTGCCATGACCAAGTCCCCAACTTCAAAATCCAACTGCCTTCTCTTCAAATATGCCTTCGGTTTGTACTTGTTGTTGTTGTCATGTAGCTCCTGCTTCAACTCGTCCTACAATTCCTACATACTACAAAATTCTCACCATCAACACTTATAATGTCTTGTTTTCCTAGATTCCTTAATTCATAAATTCCTCTAGGATGCATTCCATACAAAATTTGAAAAGGACTTAACCTTGTGCTTCTATCAGGTGAATCATTATATGAAAATTATACTTGTGCAAGTACATGATCCCATTGTTTGGGATGTTCACTTACCAGAAATCTCAAAATATTTCCCAAGATTCCATTTACCACCTCTGTTTTCCCATCAGTTTGTGGGTGGTATAATGAACTAAAGTTGAGATCGGTCCCTAAATTTTTCCATAAGGTTCTCCAAAAATGACCCACAAATTTTGTGTCTCTATAAAAAACAATGCCTTTTGGCAATCCATATAGGGTAACAACTTCTTTAAAGAACAAATTTGCAATGTTGGTTGCATCATTGGTCTTTTTACAAGCTATAAAGTGTGCCCTCTTTGAAAGTCTATCAACAACCACATAAATTGAATCATTACCTTGTTGTATTCTTGGAAATCCTAATACAAAATCTATACTTACAGAGACCGACCATCGGTCTGGGATTGACAATGGCTGATACAATACTCTAGTATTATGTCTCTTTCCTTTTCCATATTGACAAATTCTGCATATTTCAACAAATTTATTAACATCAATATGCATTCCAGGCCAGAAATAAAATGCACTTATCTGAGAAAATGTTTTATCATGTTCAAAATGTCCTTCTAAGCCACCATTATGCTTTTATTTCAATATATTTTCCCTCATTGAACACCTTGGAACACATAATTTACTGCCTTTAAACAATAATCCTTGAATAATGTAATCTAACCATGGATTTCTATCTCTACTTACTAGATTTTCATAGACCGCGTAAGCGTCCTTAAAATATACATCATACAAGTTATACATTTCTTTCATTCCATCAAATCCTACAACATTTACTTAAAAATATTGTAAAATCAAACTAACTCTACTCAATGCATCTGCCACTTTATTTGATTTCCCACTTATGTGCTTTATAACAAAAGTGAAATTTTGCAAGAACTCAATCCATTTAACACGAATTTGATTTAATTTTGTTTGGCTGCTAATATACTGCAAGGCATGATTATCAGTGTAAAGAACAAATTCATTTTGCATGAGGTAATGTCTCCACTTCTTTAATGCTTGAATAATTGCATAAAAATCTTTTTCATATGAGGAATACTTTTGCTTTGTTTCATTTAATTTATCACTAAAATAAGCAACTAGTTTCTTTTCATGACTTAGAATAACTCCTATTGTAGTTCCACTTGCATCACACTCAACTTGAAATAGTTTGTTGAAATCAAGCAGTGCTAAAATTGGATGTTCTGTTATCTTCTTCTTTAGAAATTTAAAATTTTTATTAGTTGCTTCTGTCCACTTAAATGACTATTTCTTACTTTAATAGCTTCTATAATTGGAGCACATATCCCACTAAAATTCCTAATGAATTTTCTATAAAATCTTTCCATACCATCTAAACTTCTTACCTGAAAAACATTCTTTGGAGTAGGCCAATTTATTATATCCTTTACCTTTTCCTGGTCCATCTTCGAGCCTTCTCCAGATATCACAAATCCCAAATAAATATTTTATGTTTTAAAAAAACTACACTTTTTCACATTGATCAACAACTTCTCTTGTTCCAGTTTATCTAAAAACAACCTGAGTTTTCTCAAGTGTTATTCTCTAGGCTGACTATAAATCAAAATATCATGTAGATAAACTATAACAAACTTACAAATGAATTCTCTAAGTACTTCATTCATCGATATCACAAAAGTGCTGGGGGCATTTGTAAGTGCAAAGGGAATTACCAACCATTCATACAATCCATCATTTGGTTTAAATGTTGTTTTCCATTCATCCCCTTCTCTAATTGTGATTTGGTGGTATCCACTTTTCCAATCCCATTTTGAAAAATACTTAGCACCACTCAAGAAATCCATCAAATAATCAATTCTGTGTAACATAAATCTATACCCGATTTGTGATTTTATTTATAGCTCTGGAATCTGTGCACATTCTCCATCCTCCATATTTTTTTGGACTCAACACTGTAGGGACTACACATGGGCTCAAAATTTCTTTGACTATACCTTTGTGTAACAATTCCTGAACCTGATTTCTTATTTCTTCATTCTCCCGTGGGGTCATTCGATATGTTGCTTTGTTTGGAAGGTTATCCCCATGGAATTAGATCTATACGATGAATGATACTTCTTAATGGAGGTAATTCATCAACCACAATATCAACAAATTCATCTAATAAGTCTTTAAATTCTTTAGGCAGATCATTTAAATTTGTGCTAGTGAGAATTACCTTTGGTTTACCAATCAGGGAAAAATGTACCTCTTCTTTTTCAATATCTTGCATAAATTATTTTCCATTGATCAACATGACTTTTGGGATATTTTCTTTGGTTTCTCCTTCATCCTTCAATGGCAAGAGAGTGTGTTTTTCTCCATGTTTCTCAAAAGTGTATGTGTTGTTCCTTCCATCATGTATTTCCTTTCTATCATACTGCCAAGGTATACCTAGCAAAACATGGCACACATCCATAGGCTTAACATCACAAAGTGCCATGTCTTTATAATTTCCAATATGAAATTCCACTTCAAATTGTTCATTCACTACCAACTGATTTCTCTTTTGCAACCATGAAACCTTATAGAGAACAAGGTGTATTGTCTTCTTTAGAGCCAATTTATGAACCATTTATGTAGACACTAAATTATTAGTACTTCCACTATATATAATCAACTTACAACATTTACCTTTACTTTTGCAGACAGTTCTCAAGAGTGTTTTTCTCTGTGCAGGTTCCTTAATCTCTTTTTGTGGTTTCAACAATACTCTCTTCATCAACAAGGAGTTTCCATCTTTTGGTGCATTCTCATGTATAGATGACTCCACATTTTCTTATTTTACTTGAAAAATATTTGCATTCCCTTTACTGGTAGAAGCATTTTTTGGACATTCAAATGATCTATATACAAACTCATTGCATCTAAAACATCTGATAGAAGATCCCCTACCTATTTGATAAGGTTTTCTCCCTCTGAAATAACCACCTCTTGGTGACTGTTGTTGTTGATATGAGTTTTTTCCTTCCTCTTTTGGTGCTAAAGATATTCCTCTGGTACTTTGTTGCCCTCTACCTCTTACTGGACCATGACCTATGTTCCTTTAACTTTGCTTCCTTGCCGGTTTTTCTTCTTCCTTAAGAGAAAAACAATATGCCTC
Source organism: Picea mariana (assembly GCA_032191745.1). NCBI lineage: Eukaryota > Viridiplantae > Streptophyta > Pinopsida > Pinales > Pinaceae > Picea > Picea mariana. Next base: position 108,420 of record JASDQU010738370.1, on the reverse strand, counting down.
TTCAACAATGTTAGGAGATAATATACCAATTTCATATTGAATCTCATATCTTAATCCATTAATATATCTAGAAAATTGCTCAGGATTATTGTCTATATGACCAACTCTTATGTTCAATTTATAAAACGCTTCCGTGTATTCTTTGATTGGAATACCTCTTTGTTTCAAATTATGCATTTGTATAAACAAATTAAGCTGATAATCATGAGGCATAAACTTACCTTTCAAATTTTCAACCAGCACGTCCCATATTTTAATTCTTGACTTTCCTTTGTTCTGCCTCTTATCTTGTACTCCATCCCATCAGAGCAATGCATATCCTTTCATCCTTGTCACAACAAATTTTACCTTTTTCTCATTAGGAAAATTTTCATATTCAAAGTACTTGTCCACATTACTGATCCAGTCCATCAATTCATCTATATTCAAGTTGCCTTCATACAACGACACCTCCATTCTTGGCCTAGAGCTAATTCCCATTGTTGGAACACATATATTTTTCTAAACTTTAGACTTTAAGTAGTTTTCTTTCCCAGTTAAAATAAAAATAAAGCATGCTTGATTCTCACAATTGATGAAGTTTTTCATTTAATCAAACGATCCTTTTTCCCCAAGTTCTTTGGAGCCACCTGATTATTAAAAGGTCAAACCCCTAGAGAATACTTCAGAGTTTCAAGACTCATAATTTCGTACTTTAGGCATTTCAACATGCCTCGCCTTCATAATCCCGATACGCGAAAAGCATTCGACAGATCCTAGTCACCATATACACGTATACCTTCCTAAGCTTTAACACGTCACATTGGGAAGTGGCCCTTCGGGAAAATGATAGAGATATAACTTGTAAATATACGAAATGCGAAGTCCTGAAATATTAAACCTTGGTTAAATAAATTAATCTCGATTAAAGGTTAATTAATAACTTCGCACATTTGGAGTTCAAATATTCAACATACATCGCATTCTGAATTCACGAAGTTCGAACTCCCGAAATACCATAGACACTAAACAAGGTTAATTTAATATTGAAGAAAATTAGCGAATAATTAATCACTTCGTGGTTTCGAGCTTTAGAAATCATATCGAGCTATTATCGGATATCCCGAGGTCTGAAAGCCCTAAATGAATTAACTTTAAACAGGATTAGTTAATGGGATAAACACTATTATCTCATGTTAATCTTTCGTTAAATCATAGTCGGGTAAATTCAAATATTATTTCACGTATCCCGATCACGAACCACCAACCATTAATGGCATTAATAAATGATATTTGGCAATGATTTCAAATAATATCTCAGAACACTGCCTAAATCTTTTCATTAAGGAAAGTGAATACATTGTCAGTAAAAGTAGACACAAATTGATGCACTTAAAGTGAAAAGGATATTAAATTCTGAATTGCATTTGTGTTTTCACAAGAGAAAGCCTTAGCAAGATAAGACATTTTGCGCATTTCTTGTAACAGGTAACATAGTGCCGAGTTTTCTACTATCATGGCTCCACGAAAAATGGTTAAAGTGGCTAGTGAGAGCTCGAGCTGAAACACAGATGTACTCTTAGACACATCACCGAGAGCTATATATACCGTAAAAACCTGGACGCAGGTATTTGATATCCTACAATATGAGCATATCAACTGTCCAGAAGAGTCAGACTATGAGGGGATCGAAACTCGGGCAATGAAGCTCAAATACGTAGCCCAATCAGAGCTGCATAAAATATCCACGTGGCCGAGGCTCATGGAGTATAATGACATGATAGGCTGGACCCTGGAGAACGTTGACATCTTGACCAGAACCATCCACAATTCACATAAAGTTGTGGTTGGATCTTTCTGACCAGAACATATACAGGTGATGTACAAACTATCCTCAGCATTCAAACACAATTATAATGCCACTTTATTAAAAGAGTTTGATGAAGAAGAGTGTGCAAAAGGTGTAAATAATTACCCTGAATTGATCAAGAATTGGTGGGCACACCCCGATAAATTAAGAGCAGACACCCATGGCATATATGCCACTGCATCATTAGATGCTCATATGATTTATGTGGCCATGATGATGTGTAGACTTTTCAGGAAAGAAAACTTTGCTCACTTCCTGTTATCATGGGTATTGATCATGCATGAAGTTGCAGAGGGTTTTTCTTTCAATTGGGCCAAGATATTATCAGACAATTGGCCAAGGAAATCATAGAATATCAGTCATTGAAAGCCAAGGGACGATCTGGCCCATTTTACATGTTGACATACCTGATGGACGCCATTTGTTTTATGATGCCAATTCCTTTGATGGGTTGGAGCTGGACTCTGACCAACGCTGACCCAATACACTTCTATCATTCCAAGCTATGGGAAGATAAAGCAAAGGATTTATTCTATGAAATCTACAACTATGTGGTGGTGTCAATGCATATCACTATATACAGTTTCCCACCTCCCAGGATTTTAGACCAGATAGTGGCCAACTTGGGAAAAATAGCGAATTGGTACATTGAGGAACACTTCTCTTACATCATGGTTTTTGGATGTTCCATTCATCCACATGCCTTACCAATGTTTCTACCAGATCGATTGGTGTGCTGAGAGGTAGCACATCAAACAGTGCTAGGAGGAATCTGTAAAGAGCTAAAGGCAACACAGAAAAAAGTGTGGCCTACCTTTCCTTTGTAGGTTGGTACTTTCTCACTATTAGATTTTGGCCACTCAAAGGTAGAGGTCGCGGCCCTAAAGGACATTAAGCTTGTAAACATTGAATTCAAGAAACATGATCCCCAGACGATCATGGGAAATCACATGGCTCTTTACAATCTAAAGAGATACGAGCATGAAGATTCCCCATAGGATGAAATATTTCGAGGAGCAAGATATTATTTGGAAGTGTTGAAACAAGACCAGACTTTGGCTCTGGACAAATTAGTCGAGTTTTATAATTTTCAGAGACACCGAAGAAATATTCTGTCGAAAGTATTATAGGGAGAAGTCTTGACATCTCCAGCCACACAGGAAGTTGAGTCCTAGAATTTAGAAACAAGAAGTTCCAGTAAACAAAACATTCAGGAAAATTTGGTGAAAATAAAGGTTTTGACACATAAAGCGAATACTGCACAATCAAATCAACCTGATGATCAAACGAAAGCTCAAGTTCAAGTTTTGATCAAAAGGGGACATGATGCATCATTGTCTACATCAGAAAATCCAACTACTAATACATTAGGGAAACCATAGACCACCCAAATAGGTGACCCTATTATGTCTTTGACCCCTTTACAGACCAGTTAGGGGAACCCAATGCTGAAGTATTGTTTATAGAAGATCTTACTTCTATTTCGGTCAAAGATATGCCCCCTTTTCGACTTCTTCTTCATCAAGAAGAGGAGGGCTATAGTAAAAAGAGAAACACACCAAAAGGAGGGTGAAATTGTTAAGAGACACAAAGTGCTATGTGATGGACATGCCTTAGAGGAGGTGGACTTCGCCATGGAAGTGGCAGGCTCATTGGGAGCTTTTTCCACAACAAATCAATATTCAGTTGGGAATCTGAAAGAAAAATTGAAGTAGATGGACCTACTGGTAAGACAGTTGCAACACCAAATGAAGAAAATGGAACATAGTGTAAGAAATGAGATGAATAGGGGTTTTGAGAAGATTAGAGCCTGTGACAAACAGGAAATTCAACAACTCAAAATCAGTCTTGACGAAATGCATAAAAATGCACAGGTAAGTAGAGAACTGGCCATTCAACAGGGAGAGTTGGTCGAACAACTACGGGATAAGATAAAATTGACTGAGAACACGACAATGGATATGGAGGTTTTCCAAGCCCAAGCATTGGAGGTGCACAAGAAGATAGAATCAACAGAGAAAAGCCTTTTTACTAAAATAGAAGTTGTCCAAAACCATTATCGGATGGTAGAACATTCTTTAAATAAAATTTACTTAAAGGAGAGAGAGGCCATTGCAGCTTGAGCTACTTTATAGGAGGCAGTTGTGTCATCATCAAAATATGAAGTAGCTAAGGTCTCTAGATTGTCTCTTTCGGAGAAAACTCGAGGTGATACAATACTGAAAACCTGGGAGGCCAATTTAGTTGAAAGTAAAAGGCTAGCCTGGGAAGTGAAGAAAGATTGTGAAGAAGCATGTTCCTCACTTGACAAAGAATAATTATACATTGAAAGAGATACTATCTCTGAGCCCTGGGGCAAATTGATATAGTAAAGAATCAACTTGATTCCAAGACAAGCATGGAAGAAGCCTAGTTCGAAATCCTGCAATTGAAATGAATTTACGTTATCCATATTAATAAGTGGATATTAAATCCTAGTATGCAGCTATAGTCTATATCTTTAGAATCCAGAAGGATGGAATATAGGCTGCCTCACATAGAAAATAAGTTATATACTTTCGAGGTGAATGACCCAATATAGCCCTCCAGGATAGTGGTGCAGTTCGTAGGCAGATGTGTTCAGTGTGTCAGGAAAGGGAAAGCCAACACTTCTAGAAAAAAATGAGACAACATATCATTTACACAGGTCATGATTAGAGTCCATCTATTTCTGAGTTGGAGGACAAGAAGAAGAAACGTCTCTGCCAATAGGCAAAGAGACATAGAAAATGCGAATGAAACTCTTCAAATTTTACATATTGTAATATTTACTATTTTCGAATTATGAGAATTCCAACCGCTTAGGGTTGAGATCATTTTTGTATAAATACATAGTTTGAATATTTAGCACGGGTTTCTTCTTGTCGAATGTAATAGAGAGAACTCTCCTTTTGTGAGAATTAATACAAGTGTAGAGATAGATTCCAATTTTTGTGCAGTTTGAGTTATGTTTTTCTCTTGTATCTCATATTTCTAGTTTCTTTATGTCATTCCTTGATAAGTGAGTGGTTGCAATTTAGTACTACTGCTACTGTGGTCACATTTTATCGGTTGTTTGATAAGCAAGCAATTTTTCCTCTGTATTTTCTATAAGTAAATACAAGACCTGGGAGCTACTTGGATAACTGTATCTCATATCCTTTCAAGGGTGAATTCTTTAATTTCTTCTACTGTGAACAAGGTAAGATTCATCTTGCATTGATGCCTTATTTTGTTTAACAGTTTTGTAAGTTTCTCTCACATCATTTGATTTTATATATCGACTCAGACGACAAATTACGACCTCTGTCCTGTTCTGTCATTATTTTCATTTGAGGATTAATTCTTATATAACTAACGGAAGAAAAAACACCTTTCAAAACTTTCCTTTATATTTATGATGCCTTGACTTTACTCTTTCAATCCTTAAGAGTAATCTCAAGAACAATGTATTTTTGGCGTTGTTGTCAGGGATAGAGAAACATAGTTATTTTTCCCTGGGAGAATGACATGGTAAGTTTCTCTCTTTGATAGTGAACACATATTGAATACATTTATAAGGATAATTTTATCTTTCACTTGGCGACTCCACTATAGATAAAATGAAATTCGATAGAAAGAATACCAGGAAGAACCCAGATGATTAGCATAATACGCTTGTATCCGATCCCGAAAAGCTATTAAAACCAAGGGGATACCTCAAGCAGACTGTTGCATCCACAAGTAAGGATTACAAACCCAAAACTGTGCAAACTAATGCCAAGGTTCCACTTGAACAGTCAATATTGCAAGAAGGTTACACACAAAGCCACTTCAGAGACACATCAACTGAGAATCTTGAAGTTGAAACCATAAACCCCAAGATGGTTTTACCTAAGATAAAAGATGAGATAGATTCCACTTCCCCCTTTACTAGTAAAGGTAAAATATCCCTTTTGATACCCTCTGTTATTGATATTCTGTTGGTCCCGAAGTAAAGGTTTTAGTTCCATGAAACTCCAAGGACTATATCTCATACCCTAATCCAACTCTTGTTGGTTCTCTTGTTTATATATCCTATAAATCTGAAGAACCCAGTCCTTATTTCCCTTTTCCCCCCTTTCCAGATTTTCTTTCTCCTAACGGTCAGTTTACATAACCTCCTTCGCCTCATCCTGAGTTAGTAGAAGGGTCCCTAACAGTTTATGAAAACCCTCTCTTTAACTCTCGAAGTTCATCCTCTCGACATCAAATGGCTGTTATTGGAGGAGGAGGCGGTCAAGGACCACCACCTCCGCCCCCTAGTATTTTTGCCAAAGTGGTGGCCAGATATGCTCCTTTAGTCCTTCCCCATGTCTTTCATGATTTACCAAAAAATTAGATGAATAACTTATCGAAATTCACGAGAGAGGGAGGTTTAACTGCCACCGAGCAAAAAAACGTTTTTGACCAATTCGCTAATATCCTCGGCATTGAGCATGAGGATGTTTACTCAATACTTTTGGTGCAAATGTTTGAAGGTCAAGTAAGACTTTGGTTTTGAGGGCTCCCGATAGTTTCTAGAATGTCTTATGACGCGCTAGAAAATGCCTTTTTAAGGTAGCGGGGAGAAAAGAAAGATCACTTGTATTATTTGACAAGGTTTGGGGCTCTGAGGAAAAAGAATTCCGAGTCAGTCCTAGAATTCACCCAGAGGTTTAATAAACTCTATCATAAGACCCCAGCAGAAGTCAAACCCTCACAACCCGCAACTAAAGTGACTTTCATAGGGGCTTTCGAGCCCGACTTTTCCCTACTTTTGAGGGAAATGAGATCTATTGACCTCACAAGAATGTAGGACGATGCCATCGAAATTGAGTCGAACATGATGGAATCGGGTAAACTAAAAGCAAAGGTTGAGACGGGAACCCAAGAAACTAAACGCTTCAAGGAACACGACGGAACTTCCAGATCTAGGAGGTCTTCGGAGGAAAAAATGGACGCCATGGCTAAGATAATCAAAGAGTTATCAAACAAAATCTCCAGAATGGAACTAGACCAAGATAAACCCGATCCTTTTTCTAGGAAAGATTTCAAAAGGAATCCTAATCCCCAGATCCAACAAAGACCAGTAAAAAACAAGGATCAAAAGATCAAAACCCCTTTTAAAACAGAAAACTTCATGCAAAGTGATGGCATGCAATACTACGAGGGGTTAGATGAATATATAAAAAATCTCAGCGATGACGAAGGAGAACCTCACTTAACCAGATAGGAATACGAAAGATCTTTATACCAAGAACTTCTGTTCGGAAATGAGGAAAGCATAAATAATCTGGAAGAGTCCGATTATCAAGGAATCACCGACTCTATAATGGCCGAGCTTTAACAGAAATATAATTTAAGGCCTAGAGATAAAAATTATACAACTGCTCCACCTAAGAAGATCTTTTCGAGAAGTAAAACAAACGAGGCAGCTCAACCATCCACTGAAACGCAAGCTGCCAAAACAAAAATGGTTGAAACGCAAGCTGCCAAAACAAAAACAGTTGAAACGCAAGCTACCAAAACAAAGATAGCTGGAACAAAAGAAACACAAAATAACAAGCCAAAAAAAAGAGAAATAGAGATCTCAGCCAAAGAAGCCAAAAAGACAATCAGAAGTTTCAATTTGGAAAGCGAAATTAATAAAATCAAAATTTCTGTACCTGTGGTTGAACTGGTGAAAAATCAGATGTATAGAAAACAAATTGCCAAGATGACAAATTTCTCAGATGCTGAAAGTCATGCAGATGCTATTAATTTAGAAGATGATAGACCCACTATAATGTTTGGTCCGCATATCGAAAATACTAAGATCATGTTGCCCCTTTTTATATTACGTTGACTGTGCATGATCACCTACTCCATAACTGTATGTTGGATTCTGGAGCCTCCCACAACTTAATTCCCAAATTTATTATGGAAAATTTGGGTCTCGAGTTTACTGGGCCATACCGAGATCTGTATTATTTTGATTCAAGAAAAGTTAAATGTCTTGGTATGATAAAATATTTGGTGGTTAATCTTGCACATATCCATGTGAAGAGTATTCTCATGGATGTAGTCATTGCTGATGTTCCCGCAAAGTATGGCATGATGTTATCTAGGTCTTGGGGTGCCAAACTTGGAGGATCACTTCAACTGGATATGATGTATGCTACGATCCCGATTTTCGATGAACAGTTCACCCGTCTATACAGAGAAACAAGGTTGGCGTATACTGTAAGTGGCCCTCAGAACCCAAATAATTACCCAGTATATGTTGTCGATCAATACCTAGGAAACTTTATACTATCAATTGATGAAAATTTCTATTAATATACAGAAGAATATTGTACAAAAGAAAAAAGAAAAAGAAAAAACAAACAAAAATGTAAATAGTATAGGAGTTTGGAAAATGTTTTTTGATGGTGCTTCGTCTTGGGAAGGAGTAGGAGTTGGGGTGTTGTTTGTGGCACCCAGAGATGAATTTATTATTCCTTTCTCATACAGACTACAATGGGACATTGACTATACAAATAACGTATGCGAATATGAGGCCCTGGTCTTAGGATTAGAGGCTGCTCGGAAGTTGAAAATTGAGAATCTAATAGTTTAGGGTGATACAAAATTAATTGTAAATCAGATAAGGCAACAATATGAAGCCAAACATCCAAGGCTAAGTTAATACAAGAACTGTGCCTGTGATTTGATAGAGAATTTTTTCTCATCGTTTAATATTCATCATATCCCTAGGGTAGAAAATCAACAAGACAAATCTCTGGTGAAAGCGGCTACTAATTTTATGCCACCTACCATATTGAATCTAAAATATCACATAGAAATGAGGCACATGCCTTCAATACCAAACAACGTTCAACACTGGCAGGTCTTTGAAGACGATGAATAGATCAAGTAATTTCTAGAAATGGTGGATGAATTTTCCGAAACACACATTGACCAAGAAAATCAGAATGACCCTACTTGGATCATGCAGGAAGATGAAGAACCTCAGAAGTTCCAGGATAAGATCACTAACCATAGCATGTTCGTGCTGAAAAACAATCAGGTTCCTAAGGGTCTGATTCCATTAGAAAGATTATTTGATTAGGATGATATACCCTTAAATTCTACCTTGCAACCTCAACTCGAAGAGGTTGAAGATTGTGATATAGGCACTAAGGAAAACCCTAATATGGTCAAAATATATAAATACCTTCCACCCGAAATGAAAAGTAAATATGTTGAGTTACTCAAACAATACAAATATGTCTTCGCTTGGTCTTACGACGAGCTAAAAACTTATGATACCACTGTCATCGAGCATAAAATCCCTTTGAAACCAGGCATCAAACCTTTCAGGCAAAAGCTCAGATAGATAAATCCTATACTCCTGCCTGTGATAGAAAGAGAGGTAAAAAATCTCCTTGATGCAAATATTATTGTTCCACTCAAGTATTTCGAGTGGGTGGCTAACTTAGTTCCAGTCAGAAAAAAGAACAGTGAAATCAGACTCTGTGTGGATTTCAGGAACCTAAAGAGATCATCCCTTAAAGACAACTACCTGCTCCCTAAAATGGATCACGTTCTGGAAAAAATGGTTGGGGCTAACCAAATGTCTATGATTGATGGCTTTTCAGGTTACAATAAAATTGTGGTCCATGAAGATGACAAAGAGAAAACTGCGTTTACCACTCCATGGGGTACTTTCATGTACAACAAAATGCCATTTGGTCTGATGAACGCAGGGGCCACCTTTCAACGAGCAATGGAAATAGCTTTTGTTAGTGAGAGAGATAAGTTTGTCGTTAACTCTCTCGATGATTTAACTGTTTTTTCTAGCTCAGATGCAGATCACTTGGTACACCTCAAACAGACATTCGAGAAGTGCAAAAAATTTGGTTTGTCACTCAACCCTAAGAAATCCCATTTTGCAATGCAAGAAGGTAAACTCTTAGGCCATATAGTATCTAGGGAAGGAATCCAAATTTATCCCAAAAGGGTTGAAGCTATAGATACAATCAATATTCCTAGAAACAGAAAGGAAATTCGGTCTTTTTTAGGATTTTTTTTTTTTTTTAAGAAGATTCATTCCAAATTTCGCTGAAATTGTTAAATTGATTACATATATGCTTAAAAAGTATAGCGAGGTCAAATGGAAAACTAAAGCTAAAGCATCTTTCAAACGCATCAAGAAGATAATAGGAGAAGCACCGGTGCTGGCCATCCCAGACTACATGAAAGAGTTCTTAATATTTTCATTCACATTTGAGCATACTATCGCAGTCGTGCTCTTACAGAAGAACGATGAAGGTTTCGAGCAACCGATAGCATTTTTTAGTAAAATCCTCAGAGACGTCGAGTTGAAATATGATATACTAGAAAAAAAGGCATATGCTATGGTGAAAGCCCTCAAAGATTTCAGAACTTACGTGCTGCATTCCAAAATAATTGTCTACGTACCAACCAACTCTGTTAAAGATATATTGGTTCAACCAGATAGTGACAGAAGAAGAGGTCGATGGATAACCAAGATTCATGAATTCGATCTTGAGGTAAAACCAACTAAACTCGTCAAAGTTCAAGGTCTAGCTAAGCTATTAGCCAAATCGAATTTCAGAGCACTTGGGACAAATCATCTGCAATCTTACGAAGACCTTCCAGATATAGAATAATTTGCACTTGCGACCCAGATCCAAGAAAAATTTTCCACCTCTGCTTGGTATGGTGACATAGTTTCATACTTCCTAACTCTTCAGTGCCCAAGTGATATGACTCCTTCTAAGGTTAGAACATTGAAGTTTCACGCGGTAAAATATTGCATTTTCGACAGTCAAATGTATTGGAAAGATCCCCTGGGATTTTTACTAAGGTGCCTGATATAATCCGAAACGAAGAATGTTATAAACGAGTTTCATGAAGGGGTGTGTGGAGGACACCACTCTTGTAGGGAAATGACCTATAAAATCCTGAGAGCTGGATACTATTGGCCGAAGTTATTTACAGACGTGAATACTAAAGTCAGAGCTTGTAATTCTTGTTAGCTATGCTCAGGCAAGCAAAATCTTCCCGCACTACCCTTGATCCTAGTCAAGGCAGAAGCTTCATTTCAACAATGGGGTCTGGATTTTATCAGAGAAATTCATCCACACTCTAGTGCACAACATAGATGGATTATAACCACCACATACTATTTCACTAAATGGGTAGAGGCTATTCCGACATGAAATGCTACAGATTCAGTAGTGATCAATTTCTTAGAAGAAAACATTTTATCAAGATTCGACTGTCCACAGAAGATAGTCACGGATAATGCCCAAGCTTTCAAATCCATGGCGATGGTTAGTTTTTGCCAAAAATACAACATCGTACTAGGGCATTCCACAACCTACTATCCTTGGGGAAATGGATTAGCCGATTCATCGAATAAGAGCCTAATCACTATAATAAAAAATATGCTGACTGAAAACAAGAAAGCCTGGCATGTTCATTTGAAATACGCTTTGTGGGAAAATTGCATTGGCACTAAGAAATCGATCGAAATGTCCCCTTTCCAAATGTTATACGGAACTAACGTGGTCCTCCCCATCATGAAGCTTTGGCAAGATGCGAAGGAAGAGTCGAATGATGTTACCAGAACAATAAATCAGTTAGTTGAAGTCCAACAAAATAGGGTTGAGGTGGACGAGAAACTTCAGAGATATCAAGAAAATATGAAAGCGTTGTTTGATAAAAAAGATAAAGATAGGGAATTCCTTCCTGAAGATCTAGTTTTGAAATGGGATGCTAGGAACGAAGACGTTGGAAAGCATGGCAAGTTTGATCACATCTAGTGTGGGCCTTTCAGGGTCGTAGCTTCTGAGGGAAAGAATTCATTCTTATTAGAAAACCTCGATGGGAAAATCCTTAACGCCCCTATCAACAAGAGTTACCTGAAGCACTTCATGCAATAATCATATCACAAATCACCATTGTACATACCGGTCTGATTTTCTTATTTTGATTTACATTTTTTCACTTCTTTGGTAAGTTTTTACTTTCACTGTAAATAGACCAGGTTTGTTGATTTCATAAAAACAGAAATGTAAAAAACGGGTAACACCTATCATTTATTTGTCTTTAAATTTTTTTGACATTTCTCATGTTTATTTTTATGAAGAATACTTACCGATGGTCGAGATATAAAGATGTAGTAGAAACCAACACCCATTTTTCAAAACATTGGTTTTCTCTCAAAACAGGTGACAAGTAAATGGTTTACTTGATTAAAAATACAAAGAAAATCTGAGGTATGAGCTTTTACCCTACCGACCCGAATTAAATTTTTCAAGGAGATCTTACTAAGTAAGGAAATAGTCTCATTCGTATATATATAATGTCACCTAAGAAACAACGAGGGGAATATAAGAATTACAACCTAATCCTAAAAGTCTTCTCTGAGTTTTGACAAAATTAAAATTAAAATAGAAAATATGAATAAAAAGACCTTAAAGTAAATACGAGAATCAATGAAAAATCTTGTTTGGGATTGACCTTGTTCATAATAGAACAATTGAATATTCTTTCTGTTTTATCCTGCCCATCCTCAAATTTTATTTTCTTATAATTCTCAAATGCCTCTATTTGGCCGTCATAGAGGGAAAAAACTTCACTTTAACTCTGAAAACTCATAAACATGTCTTCAAAATAATGTTAGGCGAAAATTTATACATCCCTTTCAACTTAACTGAAATAAAGTATGTTTAGATTAATCCTAATAACTTTAGCTCTCTTATCTAGTTTTAAACTGACTAGTTCGCTCAAGGTTGATCCCTAAATTTAAAATCCCTTTTGAAAAATCTTCTCGATAGGTGAAGAAGTATTGAAGATTGAAACACAATTAATTTCAGAGTATACTAAAACAATTATGATAGAATTTTCCTTGACTATCTTAAACAAATATTATCCCTTGAATATTACATACAGAGTGATTGCCCCCACTTCATGTATTAAATTATAAGACATATGGTGAAAGGAAATTTATAAAATGATTGCCCCCATATAGTCCAAGGAAAATGGTGAAAGGAAATTCAAGAAATGCATTGCCCCCATTTTGCCCAAAAGAAAGAGATGATGAAAGGAAATTCATTAAATGATTGCCCTCATCTCAACATTTAAATGCTAAATCACTAACTGAAGTGTTGAAAGGAAATTCAATGGGAGAAGTAGATAACTTCACCGGGGTACTGAACAGGCTCGTTGGCAGTGAAGCAATGTCTATGATATCTTTATGGCTGTCATACTTATCTGCATGATATACTCTGACATCTAATTCTTTTTCAGTAATATTTACATTCTAAACCAATGAGGGATCTCCTTAAGAAAATATGACACATATACTTAACCTTGATGCAAACAAAATCGATCAAATCTTGATATTTCTGCTAAAGTTACTTTGATTATCTTAAGCAAAACCGTTAAGAACATGGAATTTCAAATAGCCTAACTGAAGGTCATGATTCGATGTGTTTTAAAGGTTTTCTAAGTTCGGGTGGAATTCCTTTTCTCAATATGATCCTTTTTTGAATGTGTTTCATAGAAATGCAATAATGAATCCATTTACCCAATAAAGGCACTTGGTCTACTGTTCTTCTACGTCTCACAGGGAGACGCGATCCCTAGATGGAGCCTATGTTGGAACACACATATTTTTCTAAACTTTATACTTTAAGTAGTTTTCTTTCCCAGTTAAAATAAAAATGAAGTGCGCTTGATTCTCACCATTGATGAATTTTTTCATTTAATCAAACGATCCTTTTTCCCCGAGTTCTTTGGAGCCGCCTGATTATTAAAAGGTCAAACCCCTAGAGAATACTTTGGAGTTTTGAGACTCGAAGTTTTGTATTTCAGGCATTTCAACATGCCTCACCTTCAGAATCCCGATACGTGAAAAGCGTTCGATAGATCCTAGTCACCATATACACGTATACCTTCCTAAGCTTTAACATGTCACCGCGGGAAGTGGCCCTTCGGGAAAATGATAGAGATCTAACTTGTAAATCTATGAAATGTGAAGTCCCTAAATATTAAACCTTGGTTAAATAAACTAATCTCGATTAAAGGTTAATTAATAACTTCGCACATTCGGAGTTCGGATATTCAACATACATCACATTCTGAATTCACAAAGTCTGAACTCACGAAATGCCATAGACACTAAACAAGGTTAATTTAAGATTGAATACAATTAACGAATAATTAATTACTTCATGGTTTCGAGCTTCGAAAACCATATATTGAGCTATTATTGGATATCCCGAGGTCTGAAAGCCCAAAAGGAATTAAGGTTAAATGTGATTAGTTAATGGGCTAAACACTATTATCTCATGTTAATCTTTCATTAAATCATAGTTGGGTAAATTCAAATATTATTTTACGTATCCCGATAACGAAACACCAACCATTAATGGCATCAATAAACGATCTTTGGCAATGATTTCAAATAAGATCTCGGAACACCGCCTAAATATTTTCATTAAGGAAAGTGAATACATTGTCAGTAAAGTTAGACACAAATTGATGCACTTAAAGTGAAAAGGCTATTAAATTTTGAATTCCATTTGTGTTTTCACAAGAGCAAGCCTTAGCAAGATAAGAAGTTTTGTGCATTTCCTGTAATAGGTAACATAGTGCCGAGTTTGCTACTATCATGGCTCCACGGAAAATGGTTAAAGGGGTTGGTGAGAGCTCGAGCCAAAACACATATGTCCTCTCAGACACATCGCTGAGAGCTGTAGATATTGTGAAAACCTAGACACAGGTATTTGATATCCTACAATATGAGCTAATCAACTGTCTAGAAGAGTCAGACTATGAGGGGACCGAAACTCAGGAAACAAAGCTCAAATACGTAGCCCAATCGAAGCTGCATAAAATAGCCACGCGACCAAGTCTCATGCCATATAACGACATGATATCATGAGCCCTGGAGAACATCGACGTCTCAAGCAGGACCATCCACAATTCATAGAAAGTTGTGGTTGGATCTTTCCGACCAGAACTTATACAGGTGATGTACAAACTATCCCCAACATTCAAACACAGTTATAATGTCTCTTTCTTAAAAGAGTTCGATGAAGAAGAGTGCACACAAGGTGTAAATAATTACCCTGATTTGATCAAGAACTGGTGGGCACGCCCCGAGAAATTCAAAGAAGACACCCATGGCATATATGCCACTGCATCATTAGATGCTCATATGATGTATGTGGCCATGATGCTGTGTAGAATTTTTGGGAAAGAAAACTCTAATCACTTCCTGTTATCATGGGTACCGATCATGCATGAAGTTGCAGAGGGTTTTTATTTCAATTGGGCCAAGATATTATCAGACAATTTGGCCAAGGAAATCACAGAATATCAGTCATTGAAAGCCAAAGGACTGCCTTCCCCATTTTACATGTTGGCATACCTGATGGACGTTGTTTGTTTTATGATGCCAATTTCTTTGATGCGCTGGAGATGGACTTCGACCAACGCTGAACCAATACACTTCTATCATTCCAAGCCGTGGGAGGATAAATCAAAGGATTTCTTCTATGAAATCTACAACTATGTGGTGGTGTCGATGCATATCCCTATATACGGTTGCCCACCTCCTAGGATTTTGGACCAGATAGTGTCCAACCTGGGAAAAATAGCGGATTGGTACATTGAGGAACACTTCTCTTACATCAAGGTTTTTGGATGTTTTGTTCCTCCACATGCCTTACCAATGTTTCTACCAAATCAATTGGTGTGCCGAGAGGTAGCACATTAAATAGTGTTAGGAGGAATCAGTAAAGAGCTAAAGGCAACACAACAAAAAGTGTGGCCCATCTTTCCTTTGCAGGTTGGTACTTTCTCACTGTTAGATTTCGACCACTCAAAGGTAGAGGTTGCGGCCCTAAAGGACATTAAGCTTGTAAACATTGAATTCAAGAAACACAATCCCCAGAAGATCATGGGAAATCACATGGCTCTTTACAATCTAAAGAGATACGAGCATGAAGATTCCCCACAGGATGAAGTATTCTGAGGAGCAAGATCTTATCTGGAATTGTTGAGCCGAGCCCAGACTCTGGCTCTAGAAAAATTAGCCGAGTTCTATAATTTTTAGAGACACCGAAGAAATAGTTTACCAAAAGTATTACAGGGAGAAGTCCCGACGTCTCTAGCCACACAGAAAGTTGATTCCCAAAATTTAGAAACATGAAGTTCCAGTAAACAAAACATTCAGGAAAATTTGATGAAAACAAAGGTTTTGACACATAAAGTGAATACTGCACCATCAAATCAACCTGATGATAAAAAAAAAGATCAAGTTGAAGTTTTGATCAAAATGGGACAGGATGCATCACTGTCTACACCAGAAAATCCAACTACTAATACATCAGAGAAACCACATACCACCCAAATAGGTGACCCTATTATGTCTTTGACCCCTTTACAGACTAGTCAGGGGAACCCAAATGCCGAAGTATTGTTTATAGAATATCTTACTCCTATTTTGGTCGAAGAGATGCCCCCTTTTGACTTCTTCTTCATCAATAAGAGGAGGGCTATAGTAAAAATAGAAACACACTGAAAGGAGGGTGCAACTGTCAAGAGGCACAGAGTGCTATGTGATGGACATGCCTTAGAGGAGGCAGACTTCACCATGGAAGTGGTAGGCTCATTGGGAGCTTTTGCCACAACAAATCAATATTCTGTTGGGAATCTGAAAGAACAATTGAAGCAGAAGGACCTACTAGTAAGACATTTGCAACACCAAATGAAGACAGTGGAAGAGAGTGTAAGAAATGATATTAATAGGGGTTTTGAGAAGATTAGAGCTCGTGACATATAGGAAATTCAGCAACTCAAAATCTGTCTTGATGAAATGCATAAAAATGAACAAGTAAGTAGAGAACTGGCCATTCAACAGTTAGAGTTGGTCGAACAACTGCGGGCTAAGATAAAATTGACCGAGAACACAACAATGGTGTTAGTAACATTTCTTATCCATGGCACAAGAGCATTCAGGATTGCAAATGGCGCGAGGAGAGATGGGCACAACTCACAGAAGAAATCTATTTCGGGCTTAAATCAAGTGAGCGAGCAATCTGATTTTAACGATCAGGATTCATCCAAAGCGACAGATCAATGGTTGGCGGGAAATCGTGGTTAGCAAAGTTGCGCCGAGGTTAGCGCAATGGATCGTGCCCATATTGTGTGCAGGGAAGAATAGCGGTCGTCCATCCAAAGGACGCGTGGCGCGAGATCCAATCGCGTCAGCTTTTCGGCAGTCGCGAGTTCAAAGGGTGAAAGTTCCATATCACTCTGTATCGTGAAGCCTCGCACCTCGAAGTGTCGATAACACCCAAAAATGGGCCCACAGTATCAAGGGGCAGTCTCAGCCGTCCATTTGAAGCGGACACCTGGCGCGCGATTAGGCTCCCCACCTTTTCGCCCATTGCGGTTTCGAAGCGCAAAGAGCAGCTCCCTCATATCCCGATGCACGAAGTAACGAGAGCATCCAGGACCGGGGGCCCACAACAACGTCGGGTGAGTTTAGGACCGTCAGATTTGAAGGACGCGTGGCACTCAATTGAGCCATCTCAGTGTTTCACCCATCGCAACTATGATAAGCAAGGATCAGCTCCTTCCTATTCGTGAATGCCGAAAGCCCCTATGGGAATAAAAGTAGGGTCACGGTCCGTAGTTACTTGGGAAATAAAAGAGCTAATTAAAAGGGTCCGAAAGCGTCGAGTCCAGTCGCCGAAAGGATCCTCGCGATTTCCAGGTGCCATCGGATATGATTTCTCTCTTGGTTTCCACTTGGATTAAATGAAGGCAAGAACGGGTGGTTGAAACCTCCTTTCATCCATTAAGTGCGAGGTATGGAGGGTCTGGAAAGTGGTCTACTCGAAGGAGTTCTGTGTACTGATTTTTCCAAAGAAGCCATGCCGAAGTCCTCGATTAGACAAAGAAGTCTGCACACGCCATTTTGGCCTTTAATATTTCAGCTACCTCCCCTGCAAAGGCCATGCGAAGTTAAGGAGACGTCTGACAAAAGACTTCCGCCCGAAGATCAATTGAAGAGACACTACGCCTTGGAGGGCGAGCGCGCCCCTGTTGGGAAAATCTGCCCAAGTATATGTACTCAGTTTTTGCATTTTGGAAGGTATCGATGGTTGAGCAAGGCTCCCGATTGTAAAGTTTTGATGGAGCACTGGTCACTCTGGTTAATGTATAAAGCATTGGAGACTTCTTACTCTATGGATGTCAGCCCCTTTTCCATCTCTTGTATACTGTGTTAGAACAACTCGAAAATGGAGTATCCATTCGAGTTGTAGCTGTTATAGGATGATGTAGGTTGGATCACTGTAGCAGTTACATTGTTTATAATCGAGTCCTGTTATTTTCGTAGCGCTGAACAACTTGGAATTGGAGGATCCAGTCGAGTCACTCTTCAGGTCCTTGAAGCTCCGGACCAAGAGGATCTTGGCTTCTGAGTTTTTCATCCTCAAGCTTCCGAAGGCCTGTCACCCGAGGCACTCTTGCTCGCCCTTCTCACAAGTCTTCCATCTACCACCCTTTAATCCACTTACTGACGGAAGTTGGATCAAGATCTCCCTTGCTTTCTACATACCAGGTCCGGTTTCCTGAGTTAAAGCTATATTTTCTTGAGTCTTTACCCATCCGATCACCCCATTAAACAAATCGTGACATAAAATTGATGGGTGTCGGGCTCTGCTCCTGCAAGAAATCCAGGAGTGACTTTCGTCGCCAACATTTCTGGTGTTGTTGTCGGGGATGAAGTTGAAGATTTTCCCTGGGCAGAATGACATTGAGCCTTTGATTTTGAAGGTGCATCATACATCAGAGCCCTTCAAGATTGCTACTATGCACCTGGTGACTCCACTGTGTCAACTCCAAGGTTTCCACATCACTGTTTCAGCTCTGGCTACTGTTAGCACACCTGAAAGCTAACCCAAAGGAGCTTTCTCGAGAAGGTTTCAGCAGCTACTTTCTCAGCCTGAGAAGCTTCCTGGGGTAACAACAACATTAGTATTTGGCCTTTGATGGTGAATAAGGACCAGACACATTTTAAGCTGTGCATCTTTCACCTGGCGAATCCATGATTCAAGGATCGATTGGTGACTCCACTGGTTCGATATGAAGAAAATCCTTGCTCACAGGGTTTCTCCTTTTAATTTTTCTGCTATTCTTGGTTTTCCTAATGTTGTCCCCTCTCCGAATGAATGGGGTGATTATTTGCCCATATTTGGAAAGCGTGAAGATGACAACCCTTCTCAGCACCTCAGTGAGTTTCATGAAATCATGCGTCAGTGGGAGATACAGCATGAGGATGTATTATTGAAAATGTTCATGTTCTCATTAGCAAGGGATGCACGTAAATGGTATCATTCTTTACCCCCTGCTAACATTTCTTCACTCTCAGAGTTTCATGCAGCTTTCGTCGCCTATTACCAAGAGTTTTATCCCTCTGTGTTAGTTTTTCATAACTATAGTGAGGGATACCACAACTCTATACCGGATGAAGTTGTTTCAGACGTAGGCTGTGAGGATGATCCTGATGATCTGGATCAGAGCTCCGTCCTTTCTCCTCCCCATTCATCTGCAGCAGGGGGGGGTTATGAGAGTGATGAAGTTCCCAGGGAGGAGGATGGCGCTCTAAGTGAACTAGTGGTGCAAGCGATATTCCCCACTTCCCAGTGTGCAAAATTGGAATCTGAAGGCAGCAGAAGGAATTTTCTAGTCTTCGAGGCAGATGATCTAAGCAACTCTTTTGAAGAGATTATTGAATATTTTTTGGATGCGTTAGCATCTGCCCCCAATGAGCCTGTTG
>JASDQU010738370.1:46732-82307 GCA_032191745.1 Picea mariana | reverse complement strand
TGACAGAAGAAGAGGTCGATGGATAAGAATTCTATCTTGAGGTAAAACCAACTAAACTCGTCAAAGTTCAAGGTCTAGCTAAGTTATTAGCCGAATCAAATTTCAGAGCATTCAGGATAAATTATCTGCAATCTTATGGAGACCTTCCGGATATAGAAGAATTAGATGATTAGACACTTGCGACCCAGATCCAAGAAAAATTTTCCACCTCTGCTTGGTATGATGACATAGTTTCATACCTCCTGACTCTTCAGTGCCCAAGTGATATGAATCCTTCTACGGTGAGAACATTGAAGTTGCACGCGGTAAAATATTGCATCGTCGACAGTCAACTGTATTGGAAAGATCCCCTGAGATTTTTACTAAGGTGCCTGATAGAATCCGAAACAGAGAATGTTATAAACGAGTTTCATGAAGGGGTGTGTGGAGGACACCATGCTTGGAGGGAAATGACCTATAAAATCCTGAGAGATGGATGCTTCCCGCACTACCCTTAATCCCAGTCAAGATGGAAGCTCCGTTTCAACAATGGGGTCTGTATTTTATTGGAGAAATTCATCCACACTCTAGTGCACAACATAGATGGATTCTAACCACCACATACTATTTCACTAAATGGGTAGAGGCTATTCTGACACGAAATGCTACAGATTCAATAGTGATCAATTTCTTAGAAGAAAACATTTTATCAAGATTTGACTGTCCACGGAAGATAGTCACGGATAATGCCCAAGCTTTCAAATCCATGGTGATGGTTAGTTTTTGCCAAAAATACAACATCATACTAGGGAATTCCACAACCTACTATCCTTAAGGAAATGGATTAGCCGATTCATTGAATAAGATCCTAATCACTATAATAAAAAAGATGCTGATTGAAAACAAGAATGCCTGGCATGTTCATTTGAAATATGCTTTGTGGGAAAATTGCATTGGAACTAAGAAATCGATTGGAATGTCCCCTTTCCAAATGGTATACGGAACTGAAGTGGTCCTCCCCATAAATCTCGCTATGCCCATGATGAATCTTTGGTAAGACGCGAAGGAAGAGTCGAATGATGTTACCAGAAGAATAAACCAGTTAGTTGAAGTACAACAAAATAGGGCTGAGGTGGACGAGAAACTTCAAAGATATCAAGAAAATATGAAAGCATTGTTTGATAAAAAAGCTAAAGATAGGGAATTCCTTCCTGAAGATCTAGTTTTGAAATGGGATGCTAGGAACGAAGACATTGGAAAGCATGGCAAGTTTGATCACATCTAGTGTGGGCCTTTCAGGGTCGTAGCTTTTGAGGGAAAGAATTCATTCTTATTAGAAAACCTCGATGGGAAAATCCTTAACGCCCCTATCAATGAGAGTTACCTGAAGCACTTCATGCAATAATCATATCCCAAATCACCATTGTACATACCGATTTGATTTTCTTATTTTGATTTACAGTTTTTCACTTCTTTGGTAAGTTTTTACTTTCACTGTAAATAGACCAGGTTTGTTGATTTCATAAAAACAGAAATGTAAAAAATGGGTAGCACCTATAGTTTATTTGTCTTCAGAAGTTTCTGACATTTCTCATGTTTATTTTTATGAATAATACTTACCGATGGTCGAGAGATAAAGATGTAGTAGAAACCAACACCCACTTTTCAAAACATTGGTTTTATCTCAAAACAGGTGACAAGTAAATGGTTTACTTGATTAAAAATACAAAGAAACTATGAGGTATGAGCTTTTACCCTACCGACCCGAATTAAAATTTTCAAGGAGATCTTACTAAGTACGGAAATAGTCTCATTCATATATATATAATGTCACCTGAGAAACAACCAGGGGAATATAAGAATTACAGCCTAATCCTAAAAGTTTTCTCTGAGTTTTGACAAAATTAAAATAAAAATAGAAAATATGAATAAAAAGACCTTAAAGAAAATACGAGAATCAATGAAAAAGCTTGTTTGGGATTGACCTTGTTTGTCATAGAACAATTGAATATTCTTTCTGTTTTATCCTGCCCATCCTCAAATTTTATTTTCTTATAATTCTCAAATACCTCTATTTGGCCTTCATAGAGGGAAAAGACTTCACCTTAACTCTGTAAACTCATAAACATGTCTTCAAAATAATGTTAGGCGAAAATTTATACATCCCTTTCAACTTAACTGAAATAAAGTATGTTTAGATTAATCCTAATAACTTTAGATCTCTTATCTAGTTTTAAACTGACTAGTTCGCTCAAGGTTGATCCCTAAATTTAAAATCCCTTTTAAAAAATCTTCTCGATAGGTGAAGAAGTATTGAAGATTGAAACACAATTAATTTCAGAGTATACTAAAACAATTATGATATACTTTTCCTTGAATATCTTAAACAAATATCATCCCTTGAATATTACATATAGATTGATTTCCCCCACTTCATGTATTAAATTATAAGACGGATGGTGAAAGGAAATTTATAAAATGATTGCCCCCATCTAGTCCAAGGAAAATGGTGAAAGGAAATTCGGGAAATGGATTGCCCCCATTTTGCCCAAAAGAAAGAGATGATGAAAGGAAATTCATTAAATGATTGCCCTCATCTCAACATTTAAATGCTAAATCACTAATTGAAGTGGTGAAAGGAAATTCCATGGGAGAAGTAGATAACTTCACCGGGGTACTGAACAAGCTCGCTGGCAGTAAAGCAATGTCTATGATATCTATATGGATGTCATACGTATCTACATGATATACTCTGACATCTAATTCTTTTTCAGTAATATTTACATTATGAACCAATGAGGGATCTCCTTAAGAAAATATGACACATATACTTAACCTTGATGCGAACGAAATCGATCAAATATTGATATTTCTGCTAAAGTTACTTTGATTATCTTAAGCAAATTAGAACATAGTTTTAAGAAGGAGAAATTTTAAATAGCCTAACTGAAGGTCATGATTCGATGTGTTTTAAAGGTTTTCTAAGTTCGGGCGGAATTCCTTTTCTCAATATGATCATTTTCCGAACGTGTTTCACAGAAATGCAATAATGACTCCATTTACCCAATAAAGGCACTTGGTCTACTGTTCTTCTATGTCTCACAGGGAGACACGATCCCTAGATGGAGCCTATGTTGGAACACATATATTTTTTTCTATACTTTATACTTTAAGTAGTTTTCTTTCCCAGTTAAAATAAAAATAAAGCATGCTTGATTCTCACCATTGATGAAGTTTTTCATTTAATCAAACGATCATTTTTCCCCAAGTCCTTTGGAGCTGCCTGATTATTAAAAGGTCAAACCGCTAGAGAATACTTCGGAGTTTTGAGACTCAAAGTTTTGTACTTCAGGCATTTCAACATGCCTCACCTTCAGAATCTCGATACACGAAAAGCATTCGACAGATCTTAGTCACCATATACACATATACCTTCCTAATCTTTAACACGTCACCGCGGGAAGTGGCCCTTCGGGAAATAGACATAGATCTAACTTGTAAATCTACGAAATGCGAAGTCCCGAAATATTAAACCTTGGTTAAATAAACTAATCTTGATTAAAGGTTAATTAATAACTTTGCACATTCGGAGTTCGAATATTCAACATACATCGCATTCTGAATTCATGAAGTCCGAACTCACGAAATACCATAGACACTAAACAAGATTAATTTAAGATTGAAGACAATTAGCGAATAATTAATTACTTCATGGTTTCGAGCTTCGAAAATCATATATCGAGCTATTATCAGATATCTCGAGGTATGAAAGCCTGAAACGAATTAAGGTTAAACGTGATTAGTTAATGGGCTAAACACTATTATCTCATGTTAATATTTTGTTAAATCGTAGTCAGTTAAATTCAAATATTATTTTACGTATTCCGATCACGAAACACCAACCATTAATGGAATTAATAAACGATCTTTGGCAATGATTTCAAATAATATCTCGGAACACTGCCTAAATCTTTTCATTAAGGAAAGTGAATACATTGTCATTAAAGTTAGACACAAATTGATGCAATTAAAGTGAAAAGGCTATTGAATTATGAATTCCATTTGTGTTTTCACAAGAGAAAGCCTTAGCAAGATAAGAAGTTTTGTGCATTTCCTGTAACAGGTAACGCAGTGCCGAGTTTGCTACTATCATGGCTCCATGGAAAATGGTTAAAGCGGCTAGTGAGAGCTCAAGCCAAACCATAGATGTCCTCTCGGACACATTGCTGAGAGCTATAGATACTGTGAAAACCTGGACGCAGGTATTTGATATCCTACAATATGAGCTAATCAACTATCTAGAAGAGTCAGACTATGAGGGTATCGAAACTCAGGAAACAAAGCTCAAATATGTAGCCCAATCGAAGTTGCATAAAATAGCCATGCGGACGAGGCTCATGTCGTATAACATAATGATAGGATGAGCCCTGGAGAACGTCAACGTCTCGAGAAGGACCATCCACAATTCACAGAAAGTTGTGGTTGGATCTTTCCGACCAGAACATATACAGATGATGTACAAACTATCCCCAACATTCAAACACAGTTATAATGTAACTTTCTTAAAAGAGTTCTATGAAGAAGAGTGCACACAAGGTGTAAATAATTACCCCGATTTGATCAAGAACTGGTGGGAACGCCCCAAGAAATTTAGAGCAGACACCCATGGCATATATGCCACTACATCATTAGACGCTCATATGATGTATGTGGCCATGATGCTGTGTAGACTTTTTGGGAAAGAAAACTCTTCTCACTTCCTGTTATCATGGGTACCGATCATGCATGAAGTTGCAGAGGGTTTTTCTTTCAATTGGGCCAAGATATTATCAGACAGTTTGGCCAAGGAAATCATAGAATATCAGTCATTGAAAGCCAAAGGACTGCCTTCGCCATTTTACATGTTGGCATACCTGATGGACGCAATTTTTTTTATGATGCCAATTCCTTTGATGGGATGGAGCTGGACTCCGACCAACGCTGAACCAATACACTTCTATCATTCCAAGCCATGGGAGGATAAATCAAACGATTTCTTCTACAAAATCTGCAACTATGTGGTGGTGCCGATGCATATCCCTATATACGGTTTCCCACCTCCCAGGATTTTAGACCAGATAGTGTCCAACCTAGGAAAAATAGCAGATTGGTACATTGAGGAACACTTCTCTTACATCAGGGTTTTTGGATGTTTCGTTCCTCCACATGCCTTACCAACGTTTCTACCAGATCAATTGGTGTGCCGAGAGGTATCACATCAAACAATGCTAGGAGGAATCAGTAAAGAGCTAAAGGCAGCACAACAAAAAGTGTGGCCCATCTTTCCTTTGCAGGTTGGTACTTTCTCACTGTTAGATTTCGGCCACTCAAAGGTAGAGGTCGCGGCCCTAAAAGACATTAAGCTTGTAAACATTGAATTCAAGAAACATGATCCCCAGAAGATCGTGGGAAATCACATGGCTCTTTACAATCTAAAGAGATACGAGCATGAAGATTCCCCACAGGATGAAATATTCAGAGGAGCAAGATTTTATCTGGAAGTGTTGAGCCGAGCCCAAACTCTGGCTTCGAAAAAATTAGCCGAGTTCTATAATTTTCAGAGACACCGAAGAAATAGTTTGCCAAAAGTATTACAAGGAGAAGTCCCAACGTCTCCAGCCACACATGAAGTTGAGTCCAAAAATTTAGAAACATGAAGTTCCAGTAAACAAAACATTCAGGAAAATTTGGTGAAAACAAAGGTTTTGACACAAAAAGCGATTACTGCACCATCAAATCAACTTGATGATCAAACAAAAGATCAAGTTGAAGTTTTGATCAAAATGGGACAGGATGCATCGCTGTCTACACTAGAAAATCCAACTACTAATACATCAGGGAAACCACATACCACCCAAATAGGTGACCCGATTATGTCTTTGACCCCTTTACAGACTAGTCAGGGAAACCCAAATGCCGAAGTATTGTTTATAGAATATCTTACTCCTATTTCGATCGAAGAGATGGCCCCTTCTGACTTCTTCTTCAGCAATAAGAGGAGGGCTATAGTAAAAATAGAAATGCACCAAAAGGAGGGTGAAATTGTCAAGAGGCACAGAGTTTTATGTGATGGACATGCCTTAGAGGAGGCAAACTTCACTATGGAAGTGGCAGGCTCATTGGGAGCTTTTGCCACAACAAATCAATATTCAGTTGGGAATCTGAAGAAGAATTGAAGCAGAAGGACCTACTGGTAAGACAATTGCAACACCAAATGAAGATAGTGGAACAGAGTGTAAGAAATGATATGAATAGGGGTTTTGAGCATATTAGAGCATGTGACAGACAAGAAATTCAGCAACTCAAAATCAGTCTTGATGAAATGCATAAAAATGAACAGGTAAGTAGAGAACTAGCCATTCAACAATTAGAGTTTGTCGAACAACTGCAGGCTAAGATAAACTTGACCGAGAACACGACAGTGGATATGGAGGTTTTCCAAGCCCAGGCATTGGAGGTTCACGAGAAGCTAGAATCAACACAACAAAGCCTTTTTACTAAAATAGAAGTTGTCCAGAACCATTATCGGATGGTAGACCATTGTTTAAATAAAATTTACTTAAAGGAGAGAGAGGCCATTGCAACTCGAGCTACTTTCCAGAAGGCAGTTGTGTCATCAGAAAAAGATGAAGTAGCTAAGGTCTCTAGATTGCCTCTTTCGGAGAAAAATCGAGGTGATATAATATTGAAAACCTGGGAGGCCGATTTAGTTGAAAGTAAAAGGCTAGCTTGGGAAGTGAAGAAAGATTGTGAAGAAGCATGTTCCTCACTTGACAAAGAATCACTATACATTGAAAGAGACACTATCTCTGAAGCCCTGGGGCAAATTGATATAGTAAAGAATCAACTTGATTCCAAGACAAGCATGGAAGAAGCCCAGGTCGAAATCTTGCAATTGAAACGAATTGACATTATCCATATTAATAAGTGGATATTAAATCCTAGTCTGCGGCTACAGTCTATATCTGTAGAATCCATAAGGATGGAAGATAGGCTGCCTCACATAGAAAAGAAGTTATATACTTTCGAGGTGAATGAGACAATAGAGCCCTCTAGGATAGTGGTGCAGTTCATAGGCAGATGTTTTCAGTGTGTCATGCAAGGGAAAGCCGACACGTCTGGAAATAAATGAGACAACATACCATTTAAACAGTTCATGATTAAAGACCAGTTGTTCCTAAGCTGGAGGACAACAATAAGAAACGTCTCTGCTAGCAGGCGAAGAGAGAGAAAATGTGAATGAAACTCTTCAAATTTTACATATTGTAATATTTACTATTTTTGAATTATGAGAATTCCAACCGCTTAGGGTTGAGATCATTTTTGTATAAATACATAGTTTGAATATTTAGCATAGGCTACTTCTTTCTGAATGTAATAGAGAGAACTCTCCTTTTGTGAGAATTAATACAAGTGCAAACAAAGATTCCAATTTTTGTGCAATTTGAGTTATGTTTTTCTCCCGTATCTCATATTTCTAGTTTCTTTATGTCATTCCTTGATAAGTGAGTGGTTTCAATTTAGTAATACTGCTACTGTGGTCACATTTTATCGGTTGTTTGATAAGCAAGTAGTTTTTCCTCTGTATTTTCTATAAGTAAATACAAGACGTGGGAGCTACTTGGATAATTGTATCTCATATCCTTTCAAGGGTGCATTCTTTAATTTATTCTACTGTGAACAAGGTAAGATTCATCTTGCATTGATGCCTCATTTTGTTTAACAGTTTTTTAAGTTTCCCTCGCATCATTTGATTTTATATATCGACTCAGATGAAAAATTACGGCCTTTGTCTTGTTCTGTCATTATTTTCATTTGAGGATTAATTATTATATAACGGAAGAAAAATCACCTTTCAAAACTTTCCTTTATATTTATGATGCCTTGACATTAATCTTTCGAGCCTTAAGAGTAATCTCAGGAACAACACCCATGATATCCCAAACTATTCTTTCTTCAACTCCTTCTTCTTCAGGCTCTGCTCCTTCTTAAGCTTCTACAACTTCTTCTTCTTCAATGACATCTCTAAGGTCAACACCTCTTCGTTGGGAAGATTCCATTGATTCCAACCTTTCCTGAAGGTTTCTAATTTCTTTAATGACTTTAACATTGGAAAAAGGTCTTCCTCAACCTCGGCCTCATCCTCCTTGTATTTTGAAGGACATTTGTAATTATCCCTCCTGGATGTTGTGCATTCTGATAACAAATTGATAACCAATCTAGACTAGTTCGTCTCCACTTCAATGTCAACCACTCTCAGTTTCTTCCTTAACAGAAAAACATTCAAAATTTTATGTGCGCAGGGGTTAGACCCCTTTTATTCCCTGACCAGGTGCTGGAACCCGGGTCAAATATTTATTGCCCACTTCTTTACCACATGACTGATCACTAGAACTGTGGGTTTGGATCAAATTTATACCCTATATTGAAACTTTTATATTTCCAAACAATATCACGATGGACGATATAATGTCGACCATTGATCAAATGAAATGATCGACGATTAACATGAAGCATCAGACGCCTAACATGATATTACTCATCGATTTAGCAGGTCAAATCTGGATCATCAATCCAAACCAACTCAATAGAACTTTTAGCCAGCCAACCCCCAACGCCATCTTGAGGATCACTAGATGGAGCTTACAGAGGTTTATCACAAGCACAACCAATGCACATCCGGTATCCGACGAAATACGAACCGTAGATCTACACTTTCTAGGATTTGATCTCCACCATTGGATGTAGGCCCCACCAGAAACTTATTTGAAAACTTCTCAAATTATCCTCGGATGCCACATGTATCGGATCACTGACATTGGACTCAACCAAAAACTAAAAAATCAGGAAAATCCTGACAAGTGATCTTCGTGATGGCTTGGGCCATTGATCTTCGATCCTCCAATTAAATCTAAGCCATCCAAACAACAACACACGGTACAAGGGTTTTGACAGCAGTTTGGTTATAAAAAAAACTAAAATTGTATAGCGCACGCGACCTTTAAACCTGTAATCACAATGAATTTTTCCACTAACTCAAACAATTTCCACACAAGTTGATACACCAAATTTTCCACAAGTTAGGATCTTTCAATAAATTACTAAAGGAAAATAGTTTACGCAAGAAGGCTCGTTCCTTCTAGTGAAGTTGAACTTCGTCACACAATCACTCTCACTCTTGCTTACACTATCCTTCCATTATTGCTCTCTTTAATAAAATTGAGATTAGATCGATCCAATCCTTAGATATGGGACCGTATCTTCCCAAATTTACACAATCACCCTAATTAGCTGAAAACAAATGATTCTAATCCAGAAATATAACATCAAATCCAAACCAAATTCCTAACATATCTAACTCTTCTACCTCTACCACATTCGTGGAAAAACTACCTCATTCTTGAACAACCTAGGCTATTACAATTCTGGAAAATAATTAAAATCAATACAAAGAAGAAACCAACTTCCTCTCATAGAGATCCTAAGAACTTCTAGAGTTTAAAGAGTAAGTTGTAGAAGATGCTCTTGCATCACGAGTACTAATGTTGAATTTTTGTGTCTCTTGAACCTTCCTAATAGATGAATCTTCTTTTGGGTCAGATATTTGTGTTTGGTCATCTCTTGTAAAAAGATATTCCAAAATGACATAATCCTTAGAAACAAATGAAATACTCTGATCACCAAGTTCTTTGAAAAAATCTTGGTTTTCTTCTGATTCATTTGATAACATTGAATCGTGATCTGTGAGGAAATCTACAACATGTTCATAATTTTCAAAGTCTTGCAAATGTTCTTTATTATCAGTGATTGAAGGCCGAAAAATTATTTTGACATGAAATATACTTTGATTTTTGGAATCTTCTAAATTGAAAAAATATGTAACTACTGTCAATGAATCAACTTTATGATCCTCTTCTTAAGAAATGAAAGATATATTGAAAGAATTAAATGAATCCATGAGTTCACATGCCCTTCTTGTGTAATGTTTCAATTTTCTTTCTTGATTCTATATTTCTTTTTGATATGTTTGATAACCAATTCTGAGTCACTAGTTGCCACCAAATTTTCTACTCTCATCTGGATATCAAGAATCATTCATTGGATCACTACTTCATATTAAGCTTCATTATTGGTACATGTGAATTCCAATTTGATGGAATGTGGATAGATACCAGATCGAGGACATTTAAAAATGATACCAAATCCATTTCCAGACTATTATCGCACAAGTTGTAGGTTGGCCAAAGCCTGACCCAAATGAGAATATGGTGACAAGTAAGAGAACACCTACCCACTGTCACCTTAGATAGGTATTCCTGTCACTTTAGAGGTGAATTGATCACCTCAAGGAGGGAATCTTGGGTGACCCTAGGGGGAAATCACAAAAAAAGTGATATGATGATATGAATGCCCATATAGGTCGAGTTACTATGTGGGGAAGACTTTGATGGCATGTATCAGAAGTGTTTTAAGGTTTTCAAGTCTTTGAGTACCTACGAAAAGTGTGTTTTATAGGTTTACAAGCTATATGTTAGGTGTATGAGCAAGTTAATCTTTTTGTCCCTATTTGCAAAAATCAACAAAAATATATATTAGCAAGAAAATAGTTGTTAGAGATGCTAAATAAATGCCAAAAGTCAAGATAATGATACAAGAGCTAAGCTAGGTATAAATAGTGTAACTCAAGATTGAAAGAGAAATACTTCATCATACGAGTAAGTCTATTGTAAACAAGTGTTGTAGACAAGTTGTTACAACAGAAAAATCAGCCACCAAAACTTGTAAATAATCGATCCAAAAAGTGCGTTGGAACTAGTAGACTATAAGGGAAAATTACTAGCAACTTTTGACGACTGAAAAAAGAGTTATTTAGAAAGTTGTTTAGGGTATTTTGCAGCCCTAATGATTATAGAGTAAAGTTTTATAGCAGCAAGAAATACTTGGAGAAAAAAGACACCTTTGTGGCCTTAGCAAGCTTAGAACACAAAGAACACATTCCAACTTAGACAATCTCAATATCTCAACTTTTTACAATTACCAATGCAACAATTTACTTCTCCAATTCATGGAGATTAGTGTATTTCTATTGGGTAAATGGAGTCTCTTGATCAAATAAGTTGGATGAGTTGCTTCCTTGGGGTTTTAATCCCTTTTACTCCCCAAGGAAAACCCTAACCAACAAGGAAAACCTAGGAGGGTGTAAACCCTTTTACTCCTCCTAGTATCCTTTGCACCAAAAACTATTTCAACAATTACAATGGACTTAGAGGGGGTTGTATACCCTTATACTCCCCAATAAATCATTACACTAAACTTACAACCAATATAATAGAGAAATAAACATGAAGTCCTTACCTAGTTGAAGCATTAACAAGATGAAACCCTAGTTCGGCACACAACTTCCACCATAAAGAAAGAAACAAGCCTCCAAGAGACCTAGCGCATCATCCATCCATCCAATAACAAAGATAAATTATCAAAAGATAATGTAAGCAAGATAGATAAAGAGAGTTTCACAAGTAAGGCACAAATTTCAGCCAATATATCTTCTCATAATGGGAGAGCTATATCAAAATGAGATACAAATTATCTCTATTTATACAAAATGTCCTAAAACATGTTTGTCCACAAAAATCAGGGTAAAACACAAGATAAGGGATAAACAACCCTCATATTTCCCCTTTGCAAAATAAATATTATCTAATTCCTATTTTGCACATAAGAGAAACCCTAGAAACATGACATCATCCATGTTTTGGGAAACGTTTGGCACTTTTGGCACTTTTGGTCAAGTCATTGGAAATCTAGGCCTCCAAAGGCAAATAGTATTCAAATAAA
Organism: Picea mariana; assembly: GCA_032191745.1. Taxonomy (NCBI): domain Eukaryota; kingdom Viridiplantae; phylum Streptophyta; class Pinopsida; order Pinales; family Pinaceae; genus Picea; species Picea mariana. Next base: position 70,451 of record JASDQU010738370.1, on the reverse strand, counting down.
TCCTTTCTTCCATGATCCATGAGCCTCTTCCTTCAAAGCGAGCCAAGTGTCTCCAATCACCACCAAACACTAGCCCTAGGGTGACATCAAGCCCTTAAAGGGTGACATTTTGACCCTTTCAAGAAATTCGTTTGGCATGTAGGGGTTGGGTAAGATCCTCCAAGGTGTCATCTAGGCATACAAAGGCATGTCATCATCATCCAGAGTGTGCGCTCTTGGAATCCAACCCGTGAGCTTCAAGCCCCATGAAAGCCCAAGCTAGGCTTGTTCTTCCAAAATTGTCCACCAACTAGGTCCTGCAAAGAAAAATGTATACATCCTCCAAGGATCTCAATTCAAATGCATCATGATGAGTAAATCAAATCAATAAAAGAGCCATCTATGCAATTACATGCAAAATATCTCATCAAAATAAACAAATTCTCAAAGACCCTATACAATTTTCCAAGTTTAGGTATGGGAGGGTTGACAAAGCGACCTATTGCGTGAATTTTTCCTCAAGTTTAGGAGTGTTTCCCAAGGGGGCATCCTTGTAAGTCATGTGGATGAGGTGTCATGCATGGTGATAATATTTTTTTGCATGGGTTTCATGACATACAAGGGGTTGTAGTGTCTCAACTATGGGTTCCTTTGTAGAGGGTGTGCCACACCTTCGTTCTCAATACATCCTTTTTTCAAGTCCATTTAATGCCTTTTATTATTTTAAGATGTTTCCAAGTTGAAGCCAAGGTGGGGATTCTACCTAAGCATAAAAAACTATGCTCACCTTAACTCTACCCTAGTCACAACATGCTTCCCCAAGTTGAAAACATGTGTGGGGCTTCTACCTAAGTATTAAAAATAGTGCCCACACATGATCCACCTTGGTTGACATTTTGTTATTAGTTATTATTCACAGGTCCCATTAGTTTATTATAGGAGACATTTCAATGTCCTTGAGATCCCTGGGCGAGCATATAGAAGGTTCATTATTGGATTTTATCTTTTTCCAGCTACAATCCTCTGGGCCTTCAACCCCTTCTTCCCATGGAATGAAGGACAACCCCTTCTTGGATCAATACACCCGAAAATCCAAAAATGTAAGGAGATGAGGGGATGAAGTGTGGAACGTGACAAGTATGGTCGGGAATGACACAATGACTCATCAAGAGGACCTACCATTATCAAAACTATCCCTAAGGGTGACCCACTTACTAGGGAGAAATGTCAACCACCAAAGTGAAACATGGCAAAGAGAATAATTTCCAAGCAAACTTTACATAATCAAAAGCAGTAATATACACAACAAACTTAAATGCCTAAAATATTGAAATGACACTCACCATAATACCTAGCTTGTACCTCATGGATAAAGAACCAATTTCTTCCAAAATCCAGTTGGTGTGGTGGATACCATCGTGATGAACCTGGAGCTGTGGTGGTGAGGTGGGTCTTTGTCTGTGCAAGTGGATACTACTGGTCATGATATCTCTTGGTACTCCATATATGCAACCTGAGGGCATTGAGACATCATTTCCTTAGTTATCCATAGGAGTTTGGGATAACATTTGGCTCCTAATTGGGGACATGTACTGACCGTAGAGTGCATGAGAACCGCAACGTCTCCTGGTGGACCTATGCCTACACTGAAACATAACACTATAAAATATAGGGTGGTTCTATCACCTTTCGTCCGTATATATCAAAACCAAAACTGAAAATGAATTTAGAAAATAAAATTTATCATTTTTATAAATCTAAGATAAACATGAAATCAATATGCAAGTAAAGAAAAATGAAATGCAACTAAACTACCATGAGCAATCAAAATGCAGATGCAGGAAATCAAAATGACCTACCTACTTACCTGGGACCCCGAGGCCATGAAGATCTGGTGATAGGTGTTAACACATAAGATTGATCATGTTCTCCAAGGATTATGTCATACCATCAACTAAAAACCTCCTTGAAGTGTGCAAGCTATATTTGAGTTGGCATTGCAAACTGGTGTTGTGAACTAGTTAAGGAAGAGGGTTGGAGGTTAGGCATCTTACAGGCATCTGAGTGAAAATTTGAAATTACCAGCATCAACCTCATAGACATCATGTACTCCATGAGATTTTTTGTCTTGTTTGGAGGTTAGGAAGGGTTTGACTACTTGATTTTCCTTTGGCGTTGCAAACTGGCTCAGGCCTTGCGAATTGAGACAAGCGCTACGAAATGCGCTACATAATTTCTTGTAGTAGCTACTTTTACATATTTGATCATAAATCCAAAAAGGTGATGTGGGTTTCTCTGAAATGTTTTTTGGAGGAAGATGATACCCTTGTTGACTTGCTGACAAAATTTCATCTTGACCCAGTTTCAAATTTGAGAGAAACAATTAAAACACCAATGCGCTACAAAATGTGTTGCAAATTCTCTGTTTTGCATAGTTGTTGGACATTCGCCTTGTTGGGAGGTTTCCACCTGTCAAGGAGGATTCTAATGAATTCTCATGGATAATTTATATGTCAAGGGACACCTACACCTAAGTTTTAGCTCCATTAAAGACCTCATGTAGTGAGTTGGAAACAATTTATTAATGACTTCCAACAATTTCCTGAAAATCAATAGTTTGTTGGAATTTTGTCTCTTTAACTATTGCCACCTAGATCCAAGGCCTAGAATCCAATGAAAGATATGGAATTCAAACTCATAAGGATATTTTGATGTTATTTTCTATTTAAGAGAGGAGGGATCTCTTGGAGAGGGGTTGGATTCATGATCCAAGAGAGGAGAGATCTAGAGGAGCAGTTGAGTTGCTCATTTGTAAGCCTGAGGGCATGTGTTGTAGTCATTTCTGCCATTAGAGATTCATGAAAGTTGTGATACCATTCTCTTGTTTCCATTCTTTATTATCATCTTGCTTGAGTAATATTTACAGAGTTTGAAGATCAAAAGATGCCTTTGGTTAATGAGTTCATGAGTTGCAAAGGATTTGTCGTAATTGCTTGTTAATCATAGATTATTGTTCAAGCACTCTTTAATCTATATTACAAAAAGGATCTATGTTATGTAGATATTCTTCTATCCATCTTTGCATAATACTTTTGTCTGGTAGGCAACTTGATTGCCTGTGATCTACAGAATGTTATGGCTCCATGCCCAATAGAATGTATTTACAACAGTCTGATGCCCTCCCTTTTACTCTTTTCTTGTTGATCCACCAAGTATTACTTGATTTAATATTTAAATCAAATGGGTATTGGGATTATCCTCTAACAGTATGAGGGTGACTCTCAGTGCTAACATAGGTGATGTCATGGGATGTCATACAACAAGTTAAACCATATGTCCATCACTTCATCAAGGTATATTCCCTTGTGCTTAATCATGTGAAACAACAAAGATAAGTCAAACACATAATAGTCATGAGCATAAATAGACATATAATCAATAATGAAAAAAAACTCATGGAGATGGGTGGGAGGGAGAAAATATTGCTGAAAAGAGTAGTCGAAATACTGATCATCTCGAAAATCATGCCAGAAAGGATAACCATATTTGAAGAGAGATATCATATATAGACGATGGATCTTCTTCATGTTCATTAGTATGATCACTGCTTCCTGAAGACTGAGAAGATACGAGAGATCCCAAGAAGACCTCATGATTTCCCTGAGAAGAAGGAATGAGGTAAGGGACATGCTCAAGTATAGAGAAAGAAAAACGTGGCTTATTCATCTGTGAATCCTTGTATAAATCCCCAATATGAAAATACTTTCACTTTGTAAAGTGATCCTTTGATTTCTCTGGGATGGCCACGTTCTAGTGTTCATCTAAAATTCAAGATGAAGGTGGATGAAAGTCCTCATAGAAAAATTCTGCATCCCCAGAAGGATCTGCATCACAACTACTAAGGGATGGTCGAAAATCACCCATAAAATGTTGCGACAAGTCGTCCTCGAATGGATGGAACAAATATGTAACCATATCATCATAAGACTGCTAAACATCTAAATCATATACACATGAAGACCAATGTTTTGATGACAAATCAACCCCTTTTGCTTGAGAGCTACCCTCAATGTCGTAAATGGGGTGTCTATAAAAAGTTAAATCAACAAAATGTCATCCGCATCTCCTAGTCTATATGAAAGTGTCAATATGCTCATCAACCATATCCAATGGTTCTTTCACAATACCATCAAAGTGAATGAAAATGACTATCTCTTTGTCTTCGTGTGTAGGAAAACCAGAGGCTGGGGAAACTTCAACTGTATCTTCAGATTCTTCATCATTGAGACTAGTTACTTATTCAACTTCATGTGCATGAGGAGAGTAAGGATGGACAACCTCAACTTCATCAAGTGGAAGAAAAGATAACAATGTCTCAAGAAGATTCTCAACATGTTGCACCTCATCAAAATTCTTTTTTTTCTTCATGGACATGCTCTTCCATCGCCTCTTCATCACAAGAGGCTTGATTCTTAATATAGAGCACTTTGTTTGCTTTTCAAAAAGACCTAGCGCATCTAGGGGATCCTATAATACTTATTCGCTTCTAAATTCATGGAATGAAGTATCATCAAGGTCTTCGAAAGGGTTACAACTCATCATGTTCCCGTCTTGATGTGCAAGAGGAACCGAGGCTTGGATGTATTCATCAAATGTCTCATCTAGATATTCAACATGATAAAATTCATTGATATCTTCTTGGTAACTTTCTCCATATATCCGTCCTTCAAGAATTTATTCATCCTCAAGGGTTGGTTCCTTGGAATATTTTTGAAATAACTCTTTTACATGATTCATCAGTTCCTCATCAACTCTATTAGCAGCCTTTTTTATTTCCATTTGTAAAAGTTCCCTTCTCGAGGCATGAAAAATTATGGATGAGGGTTCATCCCATGGTGCCATAATTCCATTAAATAAAAATACACCTCAATGGAGTCGCCAGATGATATTAAGGCTCATCAAAGAATGGAAAGGGGGAAACAAGGAAAGGTTGGTTCTGGGAAAGTGGAGTCGCCAGATGAGCTTTAAGAGGAGCTCATCAAGGGTGGAAGGGGAACGTCCTTCAAGTGGAGTCGCCAAGAAATCTTGGGGTAAAGGATTTGGGATCAAATCTTGCCAAAGTGTTGTTAGGGCATGAAAGAAGATTCAAAATCCTCTCCGACAATGACACCAAAATGTTATCGCACAAGTTATAGGTTGGAAAAATCCCCACCCAAACCACAATATGGTGACAACTAAGAGAAAACCTACCCATTGTCACCTTAGATAGGTATTCCCATCACTTTAGAGGTGAAGTGATCACCTCAAGGGGGGAATCTCGGGTGACCTTAGGGGGAAATGACACATAAAGTGAGATGATGAGATGAATTCCCCCATAGTTCAAGTTGCTAAGTATAGGAATGATTTGATGACACGTCTCATAAGTGTTTCAAGGTTTCCAAGTCTTTGAGTACCTGTAGAAAGTGTTTGTACTTGCCCGGAACACAAGAAAATCCAATTGTACGAGATATATGTTAGGTGGACGAGCAATTTAAGCTTGTTGTACCTATTTTAAGCAGTCAAAAAAAGTATATATCATCAAGAAAATAGTTTTTAGAGATGATAAATAAATTCCAAAAGTCAAGATAATGATACAAGAGCTAAGCTAGGTATAACTAGTGTAAATCAAGATTGAAAGAGAAAGACTTCGGCATAAAAGTAAGGATGTTGTAAAAAAGTGTTGCAGAGATACTTTATCAGCCTTATGGATTTATCAAACAAGTTTATACAACAGAAAAATCGGCCACCAAAACTTGTAAATAATCCATCCAAAAAATGCGTTGGAACTAGTAGACTATAGGGGACAATTACTAGCAACTTTTGACGATTGAAAGGAGAGTTATTTAGAAAGCTGTTTAGGGTTTTCTGCAGCCCAATGACTGTAGAGTAAATTTATAAAATCAGCAAGAACTAATTGGAGAAACAAGATTCTTTTGTAGCCTTAGCAATCTTAGAACACAAAGAACAAATTCCAACTTAGACAATTTCAATATCTCAAGTTTTTATGATTACCAATGCAACAATTTACTCCTCCAATGCACGAAGATTAAAGTATTTATATTGGGTAAATGGAGTCTCTTGATTAAATTCATTGGATGATTTACTTCGTTGGGTTTTTGAGTCATTTTACTCCCCAAGGCAAACCCTAACCAACAAGGAAAACCTAGGAGGGTGTTTACCCTTTTACTCCTCCTAGTATCATTTACACCAAAAACTATTTCAAACAATTAAAATGGACACAGAGGGGGTTTTATTCCCTTATAATCCCAAATAAATCATCACATTAAACTTACAACCAAGAAAATAGAGCAATAAACATGAAGTCCTTACCTAGTTGAAGCATTAACAAGAGGAAACCCTAGTTCACCAAGAAAATTCCACCATAAAGGAAGAAACACGCCTCCAAGAGAGCTAGCACATCATCCATCCATCCAATAAAAAAGATAAACCAACAAAAGATAATGTAACGAAGAGAGATAAAGAGAGTTTCCCAAGTAGGGAGCAAATTTCAACGGATATGTCTTCTCAAAATGGGAGAGCTATATCAAAATGAGATACACATGATCTCTATTTATACAAAATGTCCTAAAACATGTTTGTACACAAAACTTAGGGTAAAAAACAATATAATGGGTCAACAACCCTTATCTTTCCCCTTTGAAAAACTAATATTATTTAATTCCTATTTTGCACATAAGAGAAACCCTAGAAACAAGACACCATCAATCTTTTGGGCAACATTTGGCACTTTTGGTCAAGTCGTATTGGAGAAGGGAAAGCTAGGCCTCCAAAGTCCAATAGTCTTCAAAAAAATCCTTTCTTCCACGATCCATGAACCTCTTCCTTCAAAACATGCCAAGTGTCTCCAATCACCACCAAACCCTAGCCCTAGGGTGACATTTTGACCCTTTCAAGTAAGTCGTTTGGCATGTAGGGGCTGGGTAAGATCCTCCAAGGTGTCCTCTAGGCCTCCAAATGAATGTCATCATCATCTGGTGTGTGGGCCCTTAGCATCCAACCTGTGGGCTTCAAGCCCCATGGAAGCCCAAGCTAGGATTTTTTTTCCAAAATTGTCCACCGACGACGTCCTGCAAAGACAAATGGATACACCCTCGAAGGATCTCAAGTCAAATGAAACATGATGAGTAAATCAAATCAACAAAAGAGCCATCTAAGAAAGTACATCCAAATTACCTCATCAAAATAAACAAATGCTCAAAGACACTATGCAATTTGCCAAGTTTAGGTATGGGAGGGTTGACAAAGAGACATATTGGGTGAATCGTTCCTCAAGTTTAGGAGTGTTTCCCAATGGGGCTTGTTTCTAAATCATGTGGATGAGGTGTCATGGATGGGGGGAAGAATTTTGGGCATGGGTTTCATGACATACAAGGGGTTGTAGTGTCTCATCTATGGGTGCGTTTGTAGAGGGTGTGTTGCACCTTCATTTTCAATGCATCCTTTTCCAAGCCCATTTATTTCCTTTTATTCTTTTAAGATGTTTCCAGGTTGAAGTTAAGGTGGGGATTCTACCTAAGCATGAAAAAATGTGCTCACCTTAACCCTAGTCACATCATGCTTCCCCAAGTTGAAAACATGTGTGGGGCTTCTACCTAAGCATTAAAAACAATGCCCACACATGCTCCACCTTGGTTGGAATTTCGTTATTAGTTGTTTTTTCATAGGTCCCATTAGTTTCTTATGAGAGACATTTCATTGTCCTTGGGATCCCTGGGAGAGCATCTAGAAGGTTCATGATTGTATTTTATCTTTTTCCAGCTACAATCTTCTCGGCCTTCAACCCCTTCTTCCCATAAAATGAGGGACAACCCCTTCTTGGTCCAGTACACCCGAAAATAACAAAAGGTAAGGAAATGAGGGGATGAAGTGTGGAAAGTGACAAGTATGGTCGAGAATGGCACGATGATTCGTTAAGAGGAACTCCAAGTAGAAACCTATCCCTAAGGGTGACCCACTTACCAGGACACAATTTCAACCACCAAAGTGAAATAGGGAAAATAACATAATGTCCAAGAAAACGTTACATAATCAAAAGCAGTAATAGACACAACAAACTCAAATGCCTCAAATATTGAAATGACACTTTCCATAATACCTAGCTTGTACCTCATGGAGCAATACCTAATGTCTTCTGAAAGCCAGCTGGTGTGGTGGATATCGTCGTGCTGAACCTGGAGTTGTGGTGGGGAGGTGGATATCTGTCTATGCAAGTGGATATTGTTGGTCAGGCTATCTCTTAGTACTCCATGTCTACAACCTATGGGCCTCGAGGCATCATATCCTTAGTTGTCCCTAGGATTTTGGGATAACACAAAATTAGAACAAGTGCCATCAAATGACATCTTCCAAAATCCTTGGAAATAATTTTCTTCATCTTGCTTAAGAGGGTTTATTTGTCTTTTACTAATAAAAACATAAATTCCAATCCCATCATCAATATAATTCTGCATTACCTCATTCTCTTTTTTCTTGAATGATATGGGATTTCTATTCTCTTGAGGAATCCAAACCATTGTCCCATATTTATTAACAAGAATCATGCAACTACCATAATACATAATGTATCCTCCAATTAATGAATACCAATCCCTTCTTGATACAACTCCATATGCTGGAGGAAAATCCAAAACTATGATAGTGAGAGTTGTAATATGAGGGGCTGCACTTATCTAAGAAAAAAAATATTTTATTTCACCATAGACAAGTACCTTTCTTTAATCAATGACATATATGCTTTCTCTAGTCTCATTGTATTTTGTGCATCCCATTCAAAGTGCTTCCATAATTGATAGTGGCATGATGTTGTTAGTGGCTCCACTATCAACCAAACAATTATGTAATTTGAAATCATGATTTTATATGGATATGTAAAATGGTGCGACTTTACCCCTTAGCCTTACTGATGAAACATGTTGTTGTTTCCTTGAATTCATTACAAAAACTTCCATTATTGAATTTGTATCATCTAGTATCTTCAAAATATTTTATCTTTGTTGAGGTATCTTAACCACCTTCATAAAGGGTAACATAATTTTGAGCTTGGGTATATCATCCACCATATTATAATTCATTTGTAGGGGAGTCTTTGTTTATTAGCAACTGTTTGTTACTTTTCTAATTTTGGAGTATTAGCGTTTGCTTTTTCTTTCTCAGGTTGTTACCTTGTCTTGAATTTATTTACTTGTGCTCAGGTTTGGACAAGATTATCTTGTGAATAATTAGGATCTTCTTGTTCATCAAATATGTAAAAATATGATGTACTCTCATCCATTTGTACTAATTCTAACACTTCATTTTGGCTAACCTCTTCTCCTTGATCAAAATTTTCAAAATTTTCTTCTTCTACAACTTGTTCTAGCACCAAAACATTAGGATCTTGAACTCTGGGTGTTCTTGGTATATGTTCTTCATGTTGGGTATGTGTTATATTCTTTGCAGGAGTAGTAGTGTCACATATTTAGGTGGTTTTTCGGCACATGGTTTCTTTGCCGATGGTTTTCTATTTTCGGTTAAGGAATTAGGGTTGTTGACTAATCCAGGTCATTGGGTTAGGGTTTTGGATGTCTCTAGCTCCTATATGTATATTGTATTGTAAACAATGTATCATTATGAATGAATATAGAATGTGCTGGTTTTCCTGGTTTGGGTTTCTAGAGGAAAAATATCTGTGTAATGTTTGTATTTTCCATTGTATATTTTCTGTTCTTTTACTGAAAATTTGTTTGCAGTAAATATTGTACAAGATTAAAATCTACATTTGGTATCAGAGCTTTGTTGGCTTCAGGGGGATGCCTTTGTGGTCAAGGGCTTGGCTCGAGACTGTGATAAGCCTTGTTACAGTGGGAGATCTGTGGTATTGATTTTTCAGGTGAAAAGAAATGGCAAGCAATTCGAAGATGGAGATCAAGAAGTTTAATGGGCAAAGTTTTGAGCTGTGGAAGCTCAAGATGGAAGATCTGTTGGTAGACAAAGATCATTGGATCGCGGTAGATCTAGGTACTGCACCTATATGAACTTTAAAAGATGATTGGAAAAATTAGGATCGGAAGGCAAAGAGTACAATTCGACTGTGTCTCTTTGATTCTGTATTACTGAATGTGTCAGAGGAAGCTACAACCAGGGATTTATGGGAAAAGTTGGGGAAGTTGTATCCGTCTAATTTCCTAGTAAATAAACTATTCCTGAGAAATAAGCTGTATAACCTGAGGATGAGATACATAGACTTGGTGGCAGATCATTTGAACGCCTTCAATAATGTGGTAAGTCAGTTAGCATCTGTTGAGATTAAAATTTCATATGAAGATAAATGTATCATTTTATTGTATTCTTTACTAGACTTGTGGGATAGTCTAGTTGTGGCCATAGGTAGTAATACAACTGCCTTGAAATTTGATGAAGTGGTCTCATCCTTGTTTTCGGAGGAGATGAGACAGAAGAATATGGAAGGACAAAGCACAGACACATTATTTGCAAGAGGCCGTTCCCAGGAAAGAAATAGATCTAAGTTCTCAAGTGGGAGATCTAAGTCTAAGGGTAGATATAAATCTCTCGGAAAGTTTGTAAAGGTATGTTGGATATGTGGAAAAGAAGGGCACTGCAAGAAGCAATGTAGATCCAAAGTTGAGAAAATGAAGGGATCTGAAGAATCTCCTTCTGTAGAAGAAAAGACCTCCAAGGAAGAAGGAGGGGATGTGTACTTGGCTTCTTCAAGCACACATGCAAATCATGAGGCATGGTTGGTTGAATTTGGTGCATCCTTTCATATGAGTCCCCACAGGGAGTGGTTCTACGAATATGAAAGGTATGATGGAGGTAATGTTTTATTAGGTGATGATTCGGCAACCATAATCATAGGACGAGGAAAATTCAAGTTGAGGTGCATAGATGGAAGGATTAGAACACTGCTTGGTGTTCTACACATCCCATGTTTGGCCAGAAATTTGATTTTTGTAAGCAAAATGGACGATGCAGGGGTAAAAACAATATTTGAAAAGGAAAACTGCAGGATGGTTCGAGGAGCAATGGTGTTGTAGAAGGGAGTTTGGTTTGGAAATATGTATAAGCTGCAAGGAAACACTATTAGTGATGGGTGTAATAGTTCCATTGTTCCTGATATTGGAGTTGAAGAAGAAAGAACTCCTACAGTCTCTGGAGAAAAGGTTATGTTGTGGCATCAAACACTGGGGAATATCAGAGAGAAGGGTCTTCGACTACTACACGGTAAAGGTATGGTTGAAGATATGTCTAACTTCTCTTTGGATTTTGATTTCTGTGAACATTGTCTATATGGGAAGAAAAATCGGGTAAGATTCCCCTCTAGTGCAATGAGGGCAGAAGGAATTTTACAGCTAGTTCACAGTGATGTTTTTGGACCTGTGTTGGTCCCATCATTGGAAAAATATGTGTACTATGACTCATTTATAGATGACTTCTCGAGGAATACTTGGATATATTTCCTCAGGAAGAAATCTGAAGTCTTTGATAGGTTTAAAGAGTTTGAGTTTCTTGTTGAGAATCAAACAGAGAAAATAATTAAGGTGTTGGGGATAGATAATGGCAGAGAGTTCTGCAGGAATGAATTTGAAGAATTATGTAAGAAGCGTGGTATAGAAAGGTAGAAGAATACTCCATACACACCTCAACAAAATGGAGTTTCATAAAGGATGAACAAGACGTTGATGGAAAAGCGAGGTGCATGCTCAATGGCGTCGGGTTTGGGCAAGAATTATGGGCAGAGGCAGTGGGTATTGCATGTTACCTAGTCAACAAATCATCTGCATCAGCGTTGGATAAAAAGACTTCACAAGAGGTATGGAATGGTAAGGAACCTTCTGTTATGAACATAAATATACATATAAATAGTTATTCATAACATAATAATTAATTAATGATAATTATTAATAATGAAAGGACATGTCTCAAATGACATGTCTATTGGTTAAGGGCACCCCTGCGTGGGTATATAAACGAGCCCTCATTCTCAATCTTATTATCTTATATCTTATCATACATAACTATTCATTCTTATTACATATATATTTGTCCATATGGATTTGATTACTATATTCCAAATATTTTGGATTATTTGTGCGTGATGAACTTTGTTCGTCTCATTTGGTATCAGAACAAGTCTCGATCCGGCTTTTGGCCAACCCCATCGTTTCAGAGTTTCTCTGAAAACCCGATATTTGACCACCAACTAGACCTTTGGCCATTCAAATTTTCAAAGTTCCTAGGAACTTCGGTCTTTGACCAAATCAGGCCTTTGGCCATATATAAACTCAGAAGTTTGTTGAAGAACATTCTGCTACATTAAAAAATATATATATATAGAAAAAAAAATCTAGTGCAAAAGAAGAGACTATTTTGTTGCTAAACACAAATACAGAATTCTCATTGAGTTTATTGCAGAAAAAGGGTGAAGGAAAAAGTTAATATCTCTGTTGAGTTTTTATGCACTGCTACACAAGAAGAAACCGTAAAAATATAAGTCTGTTGCAAATTCAAAGAATACGAGAAGTCTCCAAAGAAATACTGCACTTAGTACACTGTTGAATTTTTTCAAAGGAATATATCGGAGAATCATCGTGAGGGAATATCGACTTAAGCATTAATCGACAGATTTCAGTTCCATCTAGTTCCTTTTATTTTAGAAATTGCTCCAAAATAGTTCTTAATTGGTAGCCAAAGATTTCAATAAAATATTACGGTGGAGAAACTGTCGTTGTAAACCCAGCCGCTACAAAGCCGGTTCCGCCTTTACCTTTCCGTACATCTGCCATTTCTCTTTCGTGCATTGTCATCGTGCTTTGCATTGCTAATTGTGTCATGAAGAGAATAACACAAATTCACATGGTAGAATAAGGTGACTTCACATTGCCATTACAATAATTTTTGGGTCGTGCCAGTGAAACACTTTGATTTTTAGGAAGCATCGTGACAGTTCGAGGTTAAACTAAGGGTGAATTTGGAAAAAAATGTCGTAGCTGTCAAGCTGTTGAATTAGAAAGAACTATCACTGCCACACGTGTAACAATTGAAAGAAAAAAATAAAATCACCATTGGCACTTATTGCGCTGTGACATCCAAGGAATCCATCGAATTTGGGTCGTGAATCTAACTTCAAGCAAAGGTATATCGTGAAGGGAAAGTGCGTTTAGGTTCACGAACTATCATGTCCATACGTGAGTGCCCATTCAATATAAACCGTGAAAATAAGAGTTTTTAAGTCCTATTAAAAAGAAAGGTAACAAATTACCACATTGAAGTTTTCTTAAGGCCACAAATTATTTCTTAATCATATTAGAAAGTATTATGGAAGCATCACATTAAGTGGGTTTTTTTAAAGCAAAGTTCAAAGTATAAAGTAATAAAGTATAAAGTTAAAAGGTTTAAAAATAAAATATTTTGTTGGGTGTTAAAGTAACTTTTATAAAAAAAAAAAGATATTTTAAATATTAAAGAGAAAGCACTTTTTTATACAAATATTAAAAGGAAAAGTATTTTTTACTTTATTATTAAGGTGTAATTATAAGGTGAAAAAACTATTAAAAAGGGTATTGTATATAAGATATTTGTTTATAAAGTGAAAGGAGTATAAGGAAAAAGAATTTTTCTAAAAAGGATTGAAGAAACATTTAAAAATCATTTATTATGGAAGAATATCAAGATAATTCAGAAATGCAATCACAAATATTGGAAGGAGAACTAGGACATTATAAAGCGAGAAATAAAAAATTACAGTTTGAAATTGAGAAGGAAAAATATTTTAATGGGTTAACACAGAAAGATAATCGTTACTTCAAAGAGCGTATTCGGGAACTCATTGCACAAAATGAAGAACTAAAAATCGAAAGACAAAAAATGGACCAAGACTTACTAGAACGAGATGACGAAATATTACGATTAAAAAATCATAATCAAAATTTATTGGTTAAAATCATAAAGTTAAAAGACAAGAAGCAAGGGAATACAAATTCAGAACAAGAAAATCGAGGTCTCAAGGAGAAATCAACTGAAAATGAGGAAGAAATCTCATGCCTAAGGAACCTTAACCAAAAGTTACTTGAACAAATCAAAATCTTAAAGGACGAAAGAAAGGAAAATCTAGAATCAGAAAAAGACAATAAGGAAGAACTTTTACGATTAAGACGACACAATCAAGATTTATTAACTCAAATTAAAAAGTTGAAGCATGATAAGAAGACTTTACAAGAGAAGCTAGATCACAAAGCGTCATTAGTCGATAAGGAAACAATGACAGACCCAATCAACCTTACAACTAAAAATGAGGCAAATCCAGCTGATGTAAAGAAGTTTTCAAATGTCGAGGTACAAACAAGCTAGAGATATGAAGAAAACTCAATTCCAAAAGTTAATCAAGAAAAATCTACAAGTATACGAAGTAAAGGTCAAGTTGCGAGGATGCCTTATCGACATCCTAATCACAAAAATCGATACTTTAGCCAATCCTTGTATCAAAAGAAACAAATGACCAGTATGTCGAAGAATATTACTTCCACTACAAGTGATGCTCAAAGTATAAGCTATCATGGGAGTCGAAATACATCAAGTTTCTTCCAAGAACCCTATAAACGCCCCATGCAGAAGATCGAAATAGGATGGAAAGATTCCTTTACAATTCGACAGTTCTGTTTAGCGCTTAGAAGATCATATTGTCTCAGGTCCTCAATGATTGCTAACTCAAGAATGAAGAATCATGAGACAATAATTACAAGCTAGAGCAAGAGATGAGTCTTCCATAAAGTATGCTTTGAGGGCAAAGCATTTTTTAAGGGGAAGGCAATGTTATGAACATAAATATACATATAAATAGATATTCATAAACATAATAATTAATTAATAAATAGTAATTATTAATAATGAAAGGACATGTCTCAAATGACATGTCTATTGGTTAAGGGAACCCCTTCGTGGGTATATAAATGAGCCCCCATTCTCAATCTTATTATCTTATATATTATCATATCTTACTATTCATTCTTATTACATATATATTTT
This sequence comes from Picea mariana, assembly GCA_032191745.1. Classification (NCBI taxonomy): domain Eukaryota; kingdom Viridiplantae; phylum Streptophyta; class Pinopsida; order Pinales; family Pinaceae; genus Picea; species Picea mariana. Next base: position 55,391 of record JASDQU010738370.1, on the reverse strand, counting down.
TCCATATGGATTTGATTACTATATTCCAGATATTTTGGATTATTTGTGCGTGATGAAGTTTGTTCATCTCACCTTCTCTCACACATCTCAGGGTATTTGGTTGTGATGCATATGTTCATGTTCCAAAAGAAAACATGAGTAAGCTAGCTAAGAAGGCTGAAAAGTGTATCTTTATTGGATATAAAGATGGACTCAAAGGTTATAAGATTTGGAACCCAGAAACTAAGAAGGTAGTGTATAGTTGAGATGTGGTATTTAGAGAAATGAACGATGTTGTTAAACAGGAATTCCTACCAAGTAAGGAAGAACCAGAGAAAATAGAGTTTGATTTAAAGGATGATGAATCAGGCCCTACAGAAGAACATGAATCAGAAGAAGAAGATCATCATACTCCAGTATTGAGGAGATCGGTTCGAGAAAGAAGGATATCGGAAAGGTATACTCCATCTGATTTTCGTTCAAATTTGTCTTTGTCTATTACTGATGATGATCCTAGAACTGTCAGAGAGGTAGTGGTTTCAAAGGATGGAAATCTCTGGAAAAGGGTCATGGACGAATAAATGGCATCTTTGGATAAGAACGAGGCTTGGGATCTAGTGGAGTTGTCGACTGGAAAAAATCACATTGGAAGCAAATGGGTATTTAAAAAGAAGTTGAATGCAGAAGGAAAAGTGGAGAAATACAAATCTCGGTTAGTAGCAAAGGGTTATTCTGAGGTTGAGGGAATTGATTTTGGTGATATTTTTTCTCTTGTTGCCAAGTTAGCCTCTATAATATTTATGTTATATGTTGTTGTCGCACTTGATTTTGAAGTAGAACAAATGGATGTGAATACAACATTCCTACATGGGGATCTGGAAGAAGAAATTTGTATGAAGCAACTAAAAGGTTATGATGTGAAGGGAAAGAAGGCGCTGGTATGGAAGATGAAAAAGTCCTTGTATGGTTTAAAACAATCACCAAGGATGTGATATCAATAATTTGATACTTATATGCTAGGACTTGGCTTCACAAGAAGCAAAGAGGACCACTGTGTGTATTTTAAATTAATTGGTGGTCATTTGATTTATTTGGTCTTGTATGTGGATGACATGTTGTTGATAGGAAACAACAAGGAGATTATCCAAGATGTGAAAACTTAGTTTTCCTCTAAATTTGACATGAAGGATCTTGGTGCTTCAAATTTCATTTTGGGCATGGAAATTAAAAGAGATCGGAAAAAGAGGAAACTCTGGCTAAATCAGAGAAAATATGTCGAGACAATATTGCATAGGTTTAATATGCAGGAATGTAAACCGGTCAAGGTTCCTATTCCTGATGGGGTAAAGTTATATGCAGATCAATGTCCCAAGACACAGGAAGAGGAGGAGGACATGTCTCATGTTCCATATGCGAGTGCAGTTAGCAGTTTGATGTATGCAATGGTCTGTACTAGACCAGACATTTCACATGCAGTGGGAGTGTTGAGAAGGTATATGTCAAAACTAGGGAAGGAGCATTGGACAGTAGTAAAAAGGGTTTTCAGGTATTTGTGTGGCATTGCTAGCTATGGATTGTGCTATGAAGGAAGATTGGGATTGGACAGAGTGGTGGATATACATGGATTTGTGGGTGCAGATTGGGCTGGAGATTTGGATTGTAGGAGATCTACAAGTGCATATGTGTTTAACCTATTTGGAGGAGCAATAAGTTGGATGAGAAAAAGATAGGTTGCAGTGGCAATTTAAACTACAGAAGTTGAATACATGGCATCCGCTCATGCAAGTAAGGAAGAAATATGGTTACAAATATTGTGTTAAGGTATTGGGTTGGTACAACAAGCTGTAAGGATAGATTGTGACAATCAGAGTGTAATTTTTCTGGCAAAGAACCCGACTTATCATTCAAAGACAAAGCATATTGATATTCAATATCACTTTTTGAGAGACATGATTGAAGAAAAGAAAGTATTGTTGATGAAGGTGGATACTTTGAAGAATGTTGCAGATTCATTAACAAAATCTATGAGCACTGAAAAGTTCTCTTGGTGTAGAGTATCCACGAGCATTACTACCCTGGATTGTTGACTATGTGACCCTGTAACCCCCTGTATGCAAAGAAAACAACAAGTGGGAGAATGTTCAGAACCCAAAGACTGAATACAAATATCACAATAGATCCAAATATATCTGAATACAATCACCACACAAGATATATGAAACAATATAGAAAACCACACTTCATTATATCAAAACCCTTGAGGTAGGGCAACACCATACAATGGATCCTATTATGGAAGGGATCCTCTCCTGTTCACTTGCCTCTTTGAGGGGGCTTCCTCTTAATGAGCTTCAGATCCAAACACAATATTTCTCTTCATGTACCATTACATTGCTTGAACCTCTTTATATAGTGATACCATCACCTAAGAACATTCTAGAGGAGGAATTTTCTAGAAGTAGAACCTTCTAAGAAGTCCTCCTCTTACATTTATTATATCTAACTACCCATTTATTATATCTAACTACCATAATGGGTCTTATTTAATAATATAGTGGACCTAGTCCACCTTACATTGAATGACCTCCATTATTATCACTATGGTCTCTCTAGGCCCCCACTACTACCTCTCTAGCTACCTAATATTCCATCCCCCTTATGAAAGCGTTGTCCTCAATGCTTGATGTACAACCATATACCAGGGTCCCATGGATNATGTTGAAGTAGTCCAACCACCATCATAAGCCCGGGTCCCATGTCCAAGTGCTCATGTGAACTCCCCGTGGAAGATTTTGGAACCCAATAACCAACTCAAAATGATGCTCCAAAGACTGATACCTGTCATGTGGATCCAAATAGGAAGATCCATCCACATATTTCTCTACCCCCCCCACTACCTCTCTAGCTACCTTATATTATTACCAAACCCTTGAGGTAGGGCAACACCATACAATGGATCATATTATGGAAGGGATCCTCTCATGTTCACTTGTCTCTTCGAGGGGGCATCCTCCTATTGAGCTACAACTCACAATACAATAATTCTCTTCATGTCCCATTACATTGCTTGAACCCCTTTATATAGTGCTACCATCACCTAAGAACATTCTAGAAGAGGAATCTACTAGANTTATATCTAATTACCCATTTATTATATCTAACTACCATAGTGGGCCTTATTTAATAATATAGTGGACCTAGTCCACCTTACATTGAATGGCCTCCACTATTATCACTATGGGCCCTCTGCTCCCTCCCCCCACTACCTCTCTAGCTACCTTACATTCCATTCCCCTTATTAAAGTGTTGTCCTCAACACTTGATGTACAACCATATAGCAGGGTCCCATGGATAAGTGTGGACCATAGTGTTGAAGTAGACTAGAGAACTAGGGTCCCATTGAGAAATGGAAGCCACCATGTTGAAGTAGTCCAACTACCATTGTAAACTAGGGCCCCATGTCCAAGTGCTCATGTGAACTCCACACGGAAGATATCGACACCCAATAACCAACTGAAAATGATGCTCCCAATACTGACACCTATCATGTGGATCCAAATAAGAATATCCATCCACATAGTGGGAGATGATAAAAGATGAATATGGAAGGAACAATACCATTGTAGAATATGCAAATTGGACGCTGGTAAGTATCTCTACAGAAGGTGGAGTAGAGTCATCAAATAAAATATGGAAGTGGTTTTCATCCCAGAAATGACAACTATCCATATACCAATCATCGCAATCGGCCTCAAAATAATACCAAGAATATATTTATTTAATATATTCATCCCTTAGGTCTGCCATAAGAAATCTCTACTGCATGTTATCTAATGAATCTTGAATACTAAAAAAACTATGATTGAGGCCATCTCCAAAGGCATCCAATTTGTCATACAATTGGGATTTGAATGATTCAATAATTTATTTGAGGTTTTGAGAGGAAATATCCATCTAATCACCCTATGAACTCTTTGGTCCCGCATCCATCACGAAAAAACTCAAAAAATAGAACAATAAATTACTGTAGAAAATCGCGGCGTTTTCCGGAAAAACCCTGAAAAACTGTTGAACTTAAAATGTTCATAACTTCACTTCCCGGACTCCGTTGCGGCTGATTTTTTTTTTTAATTGGGTGAAATTGTGAGAGGAACTAAGATATGTAACTTGTTTTGGAAAATTCGGCCTCCATATGCTACATAAATAAATAAATAAATAATTGTGACATTGTTCGCGGAAAAAATTCTGAAAAATTACAGATTTTAAAACTTCAATATCTTGACTTCCCCAACTCCGTTTCAGATGATTTTTTTTTTTTTAACTTGGGTGTTTTTTCTGAGAGGAACTCAGATATACAATCTGTTTCTTCAAATTTTTCATAGAAATATACCGAAAATTTATGGAATGTTGTGGCCCTTTTTTTTCTTCTCCAAAAAAAATCTGTAAAAAAAAATTGCCCACAATGTCTGCCAAGGAAAGTGCTCTCATACCACTTGTTAAGAAACCAAAGACTGAATACAAAATATCAAAATAGATCCAAATATATTTGAATACAATCACCACACAAGATATATGAAACAATATAGAAAACCACACTTCATTATATCAAAACCCTTGAGGTAGGGCAACACCATACAATGGATCCTATTATGGAAGGGACCATCTCCTGTTCAGTTGCCTCTTCGAGGGGGCTTCCTCTTAATGAGCTTCAGCTCCAAACACAATATTTATCTTCATGTTCCATTACATGGCTTGAACCTATTTATATAGTGTTACCACCACCTAAGAACATTCTAGAGGAGGAATTTTCTAGAAGTAGAACCTTCTAAAGGAATTTTCTAGAAGTAGAACCTTCTATATTGCTCTATGGATCTATTGTGTATTTAGCATTTTTGGTGATTATATTTGCAGATATAGTATAGGTTATTAACAGAGAATGTTGGGTATGTGTTATATTCTTTGCACGAGTAGTAGTGTCTGTGCATTGCATTGAGCATGTAGGGAGTTTTGGGGCAACGCCCCCGAGAAAAAAAAAATTGCCTTAGGAAACGTGTCACATATTTAGGTGGTTTTTCAGCACATGGTTTCTTTGTCGATGGTTTTCTATTTATAGTTAAGGAATTAGGGTTGTTGACTAATCCATGTCATTGGGTTAGGGTTTTGGATGCCGTTGGCTCCTATATGTATATTGTATTGTGAACAATGTATCACTATGAATGAATATAGAATATGTTGGTTTTCCCGGTTTGGGTTTCCAAGGGAAAAATCTCTATGTAATGTTTGTATTTTCCATTGTATATTTTATGTTCTTTTACTGAAAACATGTTTGCAGTAAATATTGTATAAGGTTAAAATCTACTCTTTAATTCTATCATTTCTTATTCTTTGATCTTGTACTATAAATCTTATGTTTGGATTTGGTGGAATAAGATTTTCATCTCTTTTAAGTCCAATAATCTCATTCTACATTTGTCTAATTGTTCTGCTCATTTAAGCCATCTCTATTTTTTGTCTTGTTTCTTGGGAAGCTCTAGGATCATTTCTAACATTTGGGGGATCCCATTGGAGAATTCCTCCCCCATTTGCTCAATTCTCAACACTTCTTGAGGTATATGGTCCCCGAGGTGATATGGAAAGAGTATTCGTTTATATTTGTACCTTTCCAAGAATGATCTCGAGATCAACATTGATCTCCAACATATATTCTTCCATTTCTATTGCTTTTTGAATTGCTGCTTATAGATCATTTATTTGTGAAGTTCCAATTGCATAGTTCACATTCAAAGGAATGACATTCTTATAAAATCCTAATATGATGGGATCATTTGGGTGTTCAGATTATGAGATTTGATTCAAGTCTTAAAGTATCATAAGTTGAGGTAATTTATTCTTTCTCCTTTCTTAAGATGAATTTGAGTAAACTGAGTAAGCAGAGTATGATATGCAATAGGGGGTGCATACATAGTCATAAACATATTTTATAGATCATCAAATAATCCAATTGGCCGAGTTGGGAGATAAAGATACCATTCATAAGTTGGAACTATCAAGGTTTTCATAAAGACTCTGACCATCACATCATTATGTTCAATAAAATGTATATCACAAACACTCAAGAATTGATCTATATGTATTTTTGGATCCATGATTCCATCACCTAAAAAAAACTGGTAGAACTCCTTGAGGGAGGGTTGGTAATTGTTAGGGACCTAACCTCCCTAACTCCTCATATAGGTAGAATAATATATCTTCCATGTGATAAAGGTTGATATTAATAAGGTCTAATAATAAAGAAGAATAAGTTAAATGTAAGAAGACCAAATAGAAGCTTCCGCTTGTAGAAATATCTTCCTTTAGATTGTTATTTTGGTAGAAAGAATTAGCATAAATATCAGTCGAGGGCATGAGAAGTATCTGTCTTGAGAATTATTGTAATATAATGATGCTCTGCTGAAGGTTTCGCTCTCGAAGAGGGAATTGGACATTGTTTCCTATCAATAAAGGTATTATTCTGTTGTTATGGTTTCATATATTGTGTTGTTTCGCTATTATTCTTTGCAATATTTCCATTTTTGTTATTATAATAGATATGGTACCTTACAAGTGGTATCAGAGCACTTTCCTTGGTAGAAATTGTGGGCTAAATGTTTTCAAGGTAGAGACGTATTCTGACATCTTAAAACTACAAATATTTGTCGTTCAACGCATAAACCCACGGTCAGGGAAGCATACACGTAGGAAATACAAAAGGTAATTAAGCTCACATTGTTGGAAACCCTTGTAACCCCTGTTGGTAACACTTTGAGTGGTATAGCATAAGAAAACACCTGTATACGGACTGACCTAGGTATCCCAAACCCTCCATAGATCAACCGATCAAACACATGGTTGTTGTAGTGCCACCAAGAAGAACGCTTGGGAATATACTCTCTAGTACATGGGTAATCGGGTAGAACGATTAAGGTTACATTCTAGCCTCCTTAGTTGGTGCCTTGAGATATTGGGCCGAGTACTATTGTTCAACCCCACACATATATCAAAGAGCTATGGCACAGAGAAAACCATTGTTTGTAGGAACCCTGAAAACCCAAACCTTTAGGACAGAAACAACACAAACAAGATCTATTGTCGTGCAACCTTGCCTCCTGCATTCTGGTTGTGAAATTACTACACATTTTTTCATGTTAATAATTTGGGCAATTTGACATTACAGTGTGATTCAAATCAGAGTATATAAAAAAAGTGTAGGTCCTACTGAACCCATCATTTGATACCTATACCATTGTATTTGTCTCTTAGTCCTGATCGCAGTGGTACCTATCATTTTCAAGACTTTTTTTCCTGTAGACTTGACCCCTTCCAAACACCCTTATTTGACACCTATCCCATTGCCTTCCTCTTTTCACCCTACACATCGTCATATATATCATTTTTCAGTATCTTTTTAGTGGTCCCACTCCCCCTCCTCGACACCCTGTTGATGGGCATAAGTGACACACCATTAGCTGGAAGACCAGATTTGGATCGAGGTTGTCTAAATAACCAAAGCCGTTTGGAATGAACTGACCCGACGAGTTTAATGGCTATGTTAGCCAACCAAGTCCTAAAAATGATAAAAGAAATAAGCTAATCTAAGGCCATGATACTAAAAATATAAGTTTATTAATTACAAGTGTACAAATAGAAACATGAATATGTGCATATGATTATAAACACTCTATATACAACTTGCAAGGTTTACTTGAAATCTTGTGAAATGAATATTATTAAAAGTGTTTCTAAACGAGATAAAGAAAGCACATAAATATTTTTGTTTTCTTTTTGAATGTTTAAAGATTTTAAACTAATAATAATAAGAAAATATAATTGAAGCAATGATACATAAATATTCAAAGATAATTCATGCAATCATCATTTCATTAATAAGTAATTTAACTAAATAACACACAAACTAACCTGTAACTAATTGATTAAACTGAGTTTATCTTCCTGTGTTGTTTGAGCTCCTAATTGTCATGCATGTAAGGGAAACCTGTGACATAACAATACTAGTACTTCCAGAATAAATTCCAAGAAGTGTTTGATGTGTTGGAGTGAGAATATAACAACAGAATGATAACTGTAAAAATCTTGTGATCTTATGATAATCAATAAATTAGAATGAAAGAAAACTCAATTCAAAGTATTAATATTATCCATCATTTAATATCTAGAATAAATCAATAATAATCAAATGACAGATTGATCACAGATACAAAATGGAATAACAAATTATGGACAACATCTAAATATTTAACAATATGAAACACCATATGATGATCAGGCTAAAGCTAAATCAATCATAATAATATCTCATAAGACCGAGGTAAAAAAGGAACACAATGGAATAAGCATCACACATGTCTAAAGCCAATGGTGAGTTGCTTCCCCATATTAGTTCTCAAAATCATATATCCATACTGTATTCCAGCCAAAGTTGTCTTTACTACTAATAGTGATCACTATTTAAACTAGTTTTGGATTAACAACCTCTTATCGTGAAAGATAGAGGGTAATCCCAAAAAAATAGTTTGTTTTACAAAAATAATACAACATGGAACCATTCCTGTAGGAGTTGGTTTATCAAAATTTATTACATAATGACAAAGTTTTATCAAACAAAAATAAACTACTAAACTAT
>JASDQU010738370.1:34154-46686 GCA_032191745.1 Picea mariana | reverse complement strand
TGAATAATGAGAATTCCGACCGCTTAGGGTTGAGATCATTTTTGTATAAATACATAGTTTTAAGATTTAGCACAGGCTTCTTCTTTCTGAATGCAATAGAGAGAAATCTCCTTTTGTGAGAATTAATACAAGTGCAGACAAAGATTCCAATTTTTGTGCAGTTTGAGTTATGTTTTTCTCCCGTATCTCATATTTCTAGTTTCTTTATGTCATTCCTTGATAAGTGAGTGGTTTCAATTTAGTAATACTTCTACTGTGGTCACATTTTATCGATTGTTTGATAAACAAGAATTTTTTCCTCTGTATTTTCTATAAGTAAATACAAGACCTGGGAGCTACTTGGATAATTGTATCTCATATCCTTTCAAGGGTGAAATATTTAATTTATTCTACTGTGAACAAGGAAAGATTCATCTTGCATTGATGCCTCATTTTGTTGAACATTTTTTTAATTTTCCCTCGCATCATTTGATTTTATATATCGACTCAGACGACAAATTACGGCCTTTGTCCTGTTCTGTCATTATTTTCATTTGAGGATTAATTATTATATAACGGAAGAAAAATCACCTTTCAAAACTTTCCTTTATATTTATGATGCCTTGACATTACTCTTTCGATCCTTAAGAGTAATCTCAGGAACAACACCCATGATATCCCAAACTATTCTTTCTTCAACTCCTTCTTAAGATTCTACAACTTCTTCTTCTTCAATGATATCTCTAAGGTCAACACCTCTTCGTTGGGAAGATTCCATTGCTTCCAACCTTTCCTGAAGGTTTCTAATTTCTTCAATGACTTCAACATTGGCAAAAGGTCTTCCTCAACATCGGCCTCATCATCCTTGTATTTTGAAGGACATTTGTAATTATCCCTCTTGGATGTTGTGCGTTTTGATACCAAATTGATAACCAATATGGACTAGTTCGTCTCCACTTCAATGTCAACAACTCTCAGTTTCTTCCCTAACAGACAAACATTCAAAATTTTATGTGCGTAGGGGTTAGATCCCTTTTATTCCCTGACTAGGCGCTGGAACCTGGGTCAAATATTTAGTGCCCACTTCTTTACCACATGACTGATCACTAGAACCGTGGGTGTGGATCAAATTTATACCCTATATCGAAACCTTTATATTTCCAAACAATATCATGATGGACGATATAATGTCGGCCGTTGATCAAATGAAATGATCGACGATTAACATGAAGTACCCGACGCCTGACATGATATTACTCATTGATTTCGCAGGTCAACTCTAGATCATCAATCAAAAACAACTCAATAGAACTGTGGGCTAGCCAACCCCCAACGCCATCTTGAGGATCACTAGATGGAGCTTACAAAGATTTATCACAAGCACAAACAATGCACATCCGGTATCCGACAAAATATGAACCGTAGATCTGTACTTTCTAGGATTTGATCTCCACCATTGGATGTAGGCCCCACCATAAACTTATGTGAAAACTTATCAAATTATCCTCGGATGCCATGTGTATCGGATCACCGACATTGAACTCAACCACAAACTAAAAAATCAGGAAAGTCCCGACAAGTGATCTTCGTGATAGCTTGGGCCATTGATCTTTGATCCTCCAATTAAATCTAAGCCATCCAAACAACAACACACAATACAAGGGTTTTGACAGCGGTTTGGTTATAAAAAAAACTAAAATTGTATAGCGCACGTGACCTTTAACCCTGCAATCACAATGAATTTTTCCACTAACTCAAACAATTTCCACACAAGTTGATACACCAAATTTTCCACAAGTTAGGCTCTTTCAATAAATTACAAAAGGAAAATAGTTTACGCAAGAAGGCTCATTCCTTCTAGTCAAGTTGAACTTCGTCACACAATCACTCTCACTCTTGCTTACATTATCCTTCCATTATTTCTCTCTTTAATAAAATTGAGATTAGATCGATCCAATCCTTAGATATGGGACCATATCTTCCCAAATTTACACAATCACCCTAATTAGCTGAAAACAAATGATTCTAATCCAGAAAGATAACATCATATCCAAACCAAATTCCTAACATATCTAACTCTTCTACCTCTACCACATTCATGGAAAAACTACCTTATTCTTGAACAACCTAGACTATTACAATTCTGGAAAATAATTAAAATCAATACAAAGAAGAAACCAACTTCCTCTCATAGAGATCCTAAGAACTTGTAGAGGTCAAAGAGTAAGTTGTAGAAGATGCTCTTGCATCACATGAGTACCAATGTTGAATTTTTGTGTCTCTTGAACCTTCCTAATAGATGAATCTTCTTTTGGGTCAGATATTTGTGTTTGGTCATCTCTTGTAAAAAGATATTCCAAAATGACATAATCCTTAGAAACAAATGAAATACTCTGATCACCAGGTTCTTTGAAAAAATCTTGGTTTTCTTCTGATTCATTTGATAACATTGAATCGTGATCTGTGAGGAAATCTACAACATGTTCATAATTTTCAAAGTCTTGCAAATGTTCTTTATTATCAATGATTGAAGGCCGAAAAAATATTTTGACATGAAATATACTTTGATTTTTGGAATCTTCTAAATTGAAAAGATATGTAACTACTGTCAATGAATCAACTTTATGGTCCTCTTCTTAAGAAATGAAAGATATATTGAAAGAATTAAATGAATCCATGAGTTCACATGCCCTTTTTGTGTAATGTTTCAATTTTATTTCTTGATTCTATATTTCTTCTTGATATGTTTGATAACCAATTCTGAGTCGCTAGTTGCCACCAAATTTTCTACTCTCATTTGGATATCAAGAATCATTCATTAGATCATTTCTTCATATTAAGCTTCATTATTGGTACATGTGAATTCCAATTTGATGGAATGTGGATAGATACCAGATTGAGGACATTTAAAAATGATACCAAATCCATTTCCAGACTGTTATTGCACAAGTTGTAGGTTGGCCAAATCCTGAACCAAACGAGAATATGGCGACAAGTAAGAGAACACCTACCCACTGTCACCTTAGATAGGTATTCCCGTCACTTTAGAGGTGAATTGGTCACCTCAAGGAGGGAATCCCGAGTGAACCTAGGGGGAAATCAAAAAAAAAGTGAGATGATGATATGAATGCTCATATAGGTCGAGTTACTACGTGGGGAAGGATTTGATGGCATGTATCAGAAGTGTTTTAAGGTTTCCAAGTCTTTGAGTACCTACGAAAAGTGTTTGTACCTACTCGAGACACAAGAAAATCCAAATTTACAAGCTATATGTTAGGTGTATGAGCGAGTTAATCTTTTTGTCCCTATTTACAACAATCAACAAAAATATATATCAGCAAGAAAATAGTTGTTAGAGCTGCTAAATAAATGCCAAAAGTCAAGATAATGATAGAAGAGCTAAACTAGGTATAAATAGTGTAACTCAAGATTGAAAGGGAAATACTTCATCATACGAGTAAGTCTATTGTAAACAAGTGTTGTAGACAAGTTGTTACAACAGAAAAATCAGCCACCAAAACTTGTAAATAATCGACCCAAAAAGTGTGCTGGAACTAGTAGACTATAAGGGAAAATTAATAGCAACTTTTGAGGATTGAAAAGAGAGTTATTTAGAAAGTTGTTTAGGGTATTCTGCAGCCCTAATGATTATAGAGTAAAGTTTTATAGCAGCAAGAAATACTTGGAGAAACAAGACACCTTTGTGGCCTTAGCAAGCTTAGAACACAAAGAACGCATTCCAACTTAGACAATCTCAATATCTCAACTTTTTACAATTACCAATGCAACAATTTACTTCTCCAATGCATGGAGATTAGTGTATTTCTATTGGGTAAATGGAGCCTCTTGATCAAATAAGTTGGATGAGTTACTTCCTTGGGGTTGTAATCCCTTTTACTCCCCAAGGAAAACTCTAACCAACAAGGAAAACCTAGGAGGGTGTAAACCCTTTTACTCCTCCTAGTATCCTTTGCACCAAAAACTATTTCAACAATTACAATGGACTTAGAGGGGGTTCTATACCCTTATACTCCCCAATAAATCATCACATTAAACTTACAACCAATATAATAGAGAAATAAACATGAAGTCCTTACCTAGTTGAAGCATTAACAAGATGAAACCCTAGTTCGACACACAACTTCCACCATAAAGAAAGAAACAAGCCTCCAAGAGACTTAGCGCATCATCCATCCATCCAATAACAAAGATAAATTATCACAAGATAATGTAACCAATATAGATAAAGAGATTTTCCCAAGTAAGGCACAAATTTCAGCCAATATATCTTCTCATAATGGGAGAACTATATCAAAATGAGATATAAATTATCTCTATTTATACAAAATGTCCTAAAACATGTTTTTCCACAAACATTAGGGTAAAACACAAGATAAGGGATAAACAACCCTCATATTTCCCCTTTGCAAAAGCAATATTATTTAATTCCTATTTTTCACATAAGAGAAACCCTAGAAACATGACATCATCCGTGTTTTGGGAAACGTTTGGCACTTTTGGCACTTTTGGTCAAGTCACTGGAAATCTAGGTCTCCAAAGGAAAATGGTCTTCAAATAAATCCTTTCTTCCAGGATCCATGAGCCTCTTCCTTCAAAACGAGCCAAGTGTATCCAATCACCACCAAACACTAGCCCTAGGGTGACATTTTGACCCTTTCAAGAAAGTCGTTTGGCATGTAGGGTCTGGGTAAGATCCTCCAAGGTGTCCTCTAGGCATCCAAAGGCATGTCATCATCATCCAAAGTGTGTGCCCTTGGCATCCAACCCGTGGGCTTCAAGCCCCATGAAAGCCGAAGCTAGGCTTGTTCTTCCAAAATTGTCCACCAACTAGGTCCTGCAAAGAAAAATGGATATATCCTCCAAGGATATCAATTCAAATGCATCATGATGAGTAAATCAAATTGATAAAATGGCCATATGTGTAATTACATGCAAAATATCTCATCAAAATAAACAAATTCTCAAAGACCCTATACAATTTGCCAAGTTTAGGTACGGGAGGGTTGACAAAGAGACCTATTGGGTGAATTGTTCCTCAAGTTTAGGAGTGTTTCCCAAGGGGGCCTCCTTGTAAGTCATGTGGATGAGGTGTCATGCATGGTGATAAGATTTTTTGGCATGGGTTTCATGACATACAAGGGGTTTTAGTGTCTCATCTATGGGTTCCTTTGTAGAGGGTGTGCCACACCTTCGTTTTCAATACATCATTTTTCCAAGTCCATTTAATGCATTTTATTATTTTAAGATGTTTCCAAGTTGAAGCCAAGGTGGGGCTTCTACCTAAGCATGAAAAACTATCCTCACCTTAACTCTACCCTGGTCACAACATGCTTCCCCAAGTTGAAAACATGTGTGGGGCTTATACCTAAGTATTAAAAATAGTGCCCACACATGATCCACCTTGGTTGACATTTTGTTACTAGTTATTATTCACAGGTCCCATTAGTTTATTACAAGAGACATTTCAATGTCCTTGAGATCCCTGGGCGAGCATATAGAAGGTAAATTATTGGATTTTATCTTTTTCCAACTACAATCCTCTAGGCCTTCAACCCCTTCTTCCCATGGAATGAAGGAAAACCCCTTCTTGGATTAGTACACCTGAAAATCCAAAAATGTAAGGAGATGAGGGGATGAAATGTGGAAATTCACAAGTATGGTTGGGAATGGCACAATGAATCATCAAGAGGACCTACCATTATCAAAACTATCCCTAAGGGTGACCCACTTACTAGGGAGAAATGTCAACCACCAAAGTGAAACATGGCAAAGAGAATAATGTCCAAGCAAACTTTACATAATCAAAAGCAGTAATATACACAACAAACTCAAATGCCTAAAATATTGAAATGACACTCACCATAATACCTAGCTTGTACCTCATGGATAAAGACCCAATTTCTTCCGAAAGGCAGTTGGTGTGGTGGATACCATCATGATGAACCTGGAGCTGTGGTGGTGAGGTGGGTCTTTGTCTGTGCAAGTGGATACTACTGGTCATGATATCTCCCGATACTCCATGTCTGCAACCTGAGGGCCTTGAGACATCATTTCCTTAGTTATCCATAGGAGTTGGGGATACCATTTGGCTCCTACTTGGGTACATGTACTCACTGTAGAGTGCATGAGAACTGCAACATCTTCTGGTGGACCTATGCCTACACTGAAACATAACACTATAAAATATAGGGTGGTTCTATCACCTTTCGTCCGTATATATCAAAATCAAAACTGAAAATTAATTTAGAAAATAAACTTTATCATTTTTATAAATTTAATCTAAACATGAAATCAATATGCAAGTAAAGAAAAATGAAATGCAACTAAACTACCATGAGCAATCAAAATGTAGATGCAGGAAATCAAAATGACCTACCTACTTACCTGGGACCCCGAGGCCCTGAAGATCTGATGATAGGTGTTAACACATAAGATTGATCATGTTCTCAAAGTATTATGTCATACCATCAACTAAAAACCTCCTTAAAGTGTGCAAGCTATATTTGAGTTGGCACTGTGAACTGGCATTGCGAACTAGTTAAGGAAGAGGGTTGGAGGTTAGGCAGCTTGCAGGCATCTGAGTGAAAATTTGAAATTACCAGCATGAACCTCATAGACATCATGTACTCCATGAGATTTTTTTTCTTGTTTGGAGGTTAGGAAGGGTTTGACTACTTTATTTTCCTTTGGCGTTGCGAACTGGCTCAGGCGTTGCGAATTGAGACAGGCGCTATGAAATGCGCTACATAATTTCCTGTAGCAGCTACTTTTACAGATTTGATCATAAATCCAAAAAGGTGACATGGGTTTCTATGAAATGTTTTTTGGAGGAATATGATACCCTTGTTGACTTGCTAACAAAATTTCATCCTGACCCAACTTGGAATTTGAGAGAAACAATTAAAACACCAATGCGCTACGAAATGTGTTTCAAATTCTCTGTTTTGCATAGTTGTTGGACATTCGCCTTGTTGGGAGGTTGCCACCTGTCAAGGAGGATTCTAATGAATTATCATGGATAATTTAGATGTCAAGGGACACCTACACCTAAGTTTTATCTCCATTAAATACCTCATGCAGTGAGTTGGAAACAATTTATTAATGACTTCCAACAATTTCCTGAAAATTAGCAGTTTGTTGGAATTTTGTCTCTTTGACTATTGCCACCTAGATCCAAGGCCTAGAATCCAATGAAAGATATGGGATTCAAACTCATAAGGATATTTTGATTTTATTTTCTATTTAAGAGAGGAGGGATCTCTTAGAGAGGGGTTGGATTCATGATCCAAGAGAGGAGAGATCTAGAGGAGCAGTTGAGTTACTCATTTGTAAGCCTGAGGGCATGTGTTGTAGTCATTTATGCCATTAGAGATTCATGAAAGTTGTGATACCAGATTGTTTTTCTCTTGTTTCCATTCTTTATTATCATCTTGCTTGAGTAATATTTACAGAGTTTGAAGATCAAAGCTTCCTTTGGTTAATGAATTCATGAGTTGCAAAGGATTTGTGGTAATTGCTTGTTAATCATAGATTATTGTTCAAACACTCTTTAATCTATATTACAAAAGGATCTCTGTTATGTGGATATTTTTCTATCCATTTTTGCATAAGAATTTTGTTTGGTAGGCAACCTGATTGCCTGTGATCTGCAGAATGTTATGACTCCATGCCCAATAGAATGTATTTGCAGCAGTCTGATGCCCTCCCTTTTACTCTTTTCTTGTTGATCCACCAAGTATTACTTGCTTTAATTATTTAAATCAAATGGGTATTGGGATTATCCTCTAGCATTCTGAGGGTGACTCTCAGTGCTAACATAGGTGATGTCATGTGATGTCATACAACAAGTGAAATCATATGTCCATCACTTCATCAAGGTATATTCCCTTGTGCTTAATCATATCATGAGCATAATAGTCATGAGATTAATCGAAATACTAATCATCTCGAAAATCATGCTAGAAAGGATATCCACAAGTTTGATCAATCCATATTTGAAGAGAGATATTATATATAGACAATGTCTCTTCTTCATGTTCGTTAGTATGATCACTGCTTCCTGAAGACTGAGAAGATACGAGAGATCCCAAGAAGACCTCATGATTTCTCTGAGAAGAAGGAATGAGGTAAGGGACATGCTCAAGTATAGAGAAAGAAAAACGTGGCTTCTTCATCTACGAATCCTTGTATAAATCCCCAATATGAAAATACTTTCACTTTGTAGAGTGATCCTTTTATTTCTATGGGATGGCCACGTCTTGGTGTTCATCTAAAATTCAGGATGAAGGTGGATGAAAGTCCTCATAGAAAAATTATGCATCCCCAGAAGGATCTGCATCACAACTACTAAGGGATGGTCGAAAATCACCCATAAAATGTTGCGACAGGTCATCCTTGAATGGATGGAACAAATAGGTAACCATATCATCATTAGGCTCCTAAACATATGAATCATATACACATGAAGACCAGTGTTTTGATGACAAATCAACCCCTTTTGCTTGAGATCTACCCTCAATGTCGTAAATGGGGTGTCTATAAAAAGTTAAATGAACAAAATGCCATCTGCATCTCCTAGTCTATATGAAAGTGTCAATATGCTCATCAACCATATCCAATGGTTCTTTCACAATACCATCAATGTGAATGAAAATGACCATCTCTTTGTCTTCGTGTGTAGGAAAAACAAAGGCTGGGGAAACTTCAACTGGATCTTCAAATTCTTCATCATTGAGACTAGCAGCTTATTCAAATTCATGTGCATGATGAGAGTAAGGATGGAAAACCTCAACTTCATCAAGTGGAAGAAAAGATAATGATGTCTCAATTGGATTCTCAACATGTTGCACCTCATCAAAATTCTTCTTTTTCTTCATGGACATGCTCTTCCATCGCCTCTTCATCACAAGAGGCTTGATTCTTAATACATAACACTTTGTTTTATTTTCAAAAAGACCTGGTGCATCCAGAGGATCCTCTAATACTTATTCGCTTCTAAATTCATGGAATGAATTATCATAAAGGTCTTCGAAAGGGTTACAACTCATCATGTTCCCGTCTTGATGTGCAAGAGGAACCAAGGCTTGGATGTATTCATCAAATGTCTCATCCAGATATTCAACATGATAAAATTAATTGATATCTTCTTGGTAACTTTCTCCATATATCTATCCTTCAAGCATTTATTCATCCTCAAGGGTTGGTTCCTTGGAATATTTTTGAAATAACTCTTTTACATGATTCATCAGATCCTCATCAACTTTATTAGCAGCCTTTTCGATTTCCATTTGTAAAAGTTCCCTTCTCGAGGCATGAAAAATTATGGATGAGGGTTCATCCCATGGTGCCATAATTCCATTAACTAAAAAGACACATCAATGGAGTCGCCAGATGAGATTAAGGCTCATCAAAGAATGGAAAGGGGGAAACAAGGAAAGGTTGGTTCTGGGAAAGTGGAGTCGCCGGATGATCTTTAAGAGGAGCTCATCAAGGGTGGAAGGGGAACGTCCTTCAAGTGGAGTCGCCAGGAAATATTGGGGTAAAGTATTTAGGATCAAAGCTTGCCAAATTATTGTTAGGGCATTAAAGAAGATTCAAAATCCTCCCCGACAATGACACCAAAATGTTATCGCACAAGTTATAGGTTGGACAAAGCCCCACCCAAACCATAATATGGTGAAAACTAATAGAAAACCTACCCTCTGTCACCTTAGATAGGTATTCCCATCACTTTAGAGGTGAAGTGATCACCTCAAGGGGGGATTCTCGGGTGACCCTAGGGGGAAATGACACATAAAGTGAGATGATGAGATGAATTCCCCCATAGTTCAAGTTGCTAAGTATAGGAAGGCTTTGATGGTACATCTCAGAAGTGTTTCAAGGTTTCCAAGTCTTTGAGTACTGGCAGAAAGTGTTTGTACCTACCCGGGACACAAGAAAAGCCAATTGTACAAGCTATATGTTAGGTGGACAAGAAATTTAAGCTTGTTGTACCTATTTTAAGCAATCAAAAAAAGTATATATCATCAAGAAAATAGTTTTTAGAGCTGATAAATAAATTCCAAAATTCAAGATAATGATACAAGAGCTAAGCTAGGTATAACTAGTGTAAATCAAGATTGAAAGAGAAAGACTTTAGCATAAAAGTAAGGATGTTGTAAACAAGTGTTGAGTAGATACTTTATCAGCCTTATGGATTTATCAAACAAGTTTTTACAATAGAAAAATCAGCCACCAAAACTTGTAAATAATCCACCCAAAAAGTGCGTTGGAACTAGTAGACTATAGGGGACAATTACTAGCAACTTTTGACGGTTGAAAGGAGAGTTATTTAGAAAGTTGTTTAGGGTTTTCTGCAGCCCTAATGGTTGTAGAGTAAAGTTATAAAATCAGCAAGAACTACTTGGAGAAACAAGATTCTTTTGTAGCCTTAGCAATCTTAGAACACAAAGAACAAATTCCAACTTAGACAATTTCAATATCTCAACTTTTTATGATTACCAATGCAACAATTTACTTCTCCAATGCACGAAGATTAAAGTCTTTATGGGTAAATGGAGTCTCTTGATTAAATTCATTGGATGAGTTACTTCGTTGGGGTTTTGAGTCATTTTACTCCCCAAGGCAAACCCTAACCAACAAGGAAAACCTAGGAGGGTGTTTACCCTTTTACTCCTCCTAGTATCATTTGCACCAAAAACTATTTCAAACAATTACAATGGACATAGAGGGGGTTGTATTCCCTTATAATCCCAAATAAATCATCACATTAAACTTACAACCAAGAAAATAGAGCAATAAACATGAAGTCCTTACCTAGTTGAAGCATTAACAAGATGAAACCCTAGTTCACCAAGAAAATTCCACCATAAAGGAAGAAACACGCCTCCAAGAGAGATAGCACATCATCCATCCATCAAATAGCAAAGATAAACCAACAAAAAATAATGTAACCAAGAGAGATAAAGAGATTTTCCCAAGTAGGGAGTAAATTTCAACAGATATGTCTTCTCACAATCGGAGAGATATATCAAAATGAGATACACATGATCTCTATTTATACAAAATGTCCTAAAACATGTTTGTACACAAAACTTAGGGTAACAAAAAAATATAAGGGGTCAACAACCCTTATCTTTCCCCTTTGAAAAACTAATATTATTTAATTCCTATTTTGCACATAAGAGAAACCCTAGAAACAAGACGACATCATTCTTTTGGCAACATTTGGCACTTTTGGTCAAGTCGTATTGGAGAAGGGAAAGCTAGGCCTCCAAAGGCCAATAGTCTTCAAACAAATCCTTTCTTCCATGATCCATGAACCTCTTCCTTCAAAACGTGCCAAGTGTCTCCAATCACCACAAAACCCTAGCCCTAGGGTGACATTTTGACCCTTTCAAGTAAGTCGTTTGGCATGTAGGGGCTGGGTAAGATCCTCCAAGGTGTTTTCTAGGCCTCCAAATGCATGTCATCATCATCTGGTGTGTGGGGCCTTAGCATCCAACCTATGGGCTTCAATCCCCATGGAAGCCCAAGCTAGGATTTTTCTTCCAAAATTGTCCACCAATGACGTCCTGCAAAGACAAATGGATACGCCCTCGAAGGATCTCAAGTTAAATGAAACATGATGAGTAAATTAAATCAACAAAAGAGCCATCTATGAAAGTACATCCAAACTACCTCATCAAAATAAACAAATGCTCAAAGACACTATGCAATTTGCCAAGTTTAGGTATGGGAGGGTTGACAAAGAGACATATTGGGTGAATCGTTCCTCAAGTTTAGGAGTGTTTCCCAATGGGACCTCTTTCTAAGTCATGTGGATGAGGTGTCATGGATGGGGGGAAGACTTTTGGGCATGGGTTTCATGACATACAAGGGGTTGTAGTGTCTCATCTATGGGTGCCTTTGTAGAGGGTGTGTTGCACCTTCATTTTCAATGCATCCTTTTCCAAGCCCATTTATTTCCTTTTATTCTTTTAAGATGTTTCCAGGTTGAAGTTAAGGTGGGGCTTCTCCCTAAGCATGAAAAAAAGTGCTCACCTTAACCCTAGTCACATAATGCTTCCCCAAGTTGAAAACATGTGTGGGGCTTCTACCTAAGCATTAAAAACAATGCCCACACATGCTCCACCTTGGTTGGTATTTCATTATTAGTTGTTTTTTCATAGGTCCCATTAGTTTCTTATGAGATACATTTCATTGTCCTTGGGATCCCTGGGTGATCTAGGTGGATATCGGTGGCCAATTGATCCAGGTGGATATCGGTGGCCATCCACCTTTTTCAAATGGCTCGAAACAGTTTTCTGGCCATTTTGGCAATTTACTATTTTTAGCAGGTTTTAACTTCCGGGGCCATTTTGAGGGTCCAAATGAAGGTTTTTTGAGATCCAGGTTCTCAATGATAGCCTAAGGAATAATTGATCCCCCAAAATGAATCTCCTCGACAATACCTTTCCAACGAGCTATCACACACCTAAAACGGAGATCGTATGCAAAAGTTACGACCCCGGGAAGTTGATGCACCAACTTA
>JASDQU010738370.1:18424-33544 GCA_032191745.1 Picea mariana | reverse complement strand
TTTATAATCACACTACCGGATCTTTTGGGCCTTTTACTTGCCCGATTTGTGCATGCCTTCAATTCTTGATTTTCTCGTTCAAGCAGAGAATTTCAAGCTGCCAAATGTTTTAATTGTGCCTGCAAATATGGTATGTCCCTGTAGTAATGTTCTACCCAGTCCAGACAATTGTCACAATGTATCAGTGCTATAGCAGGCCAAGGTTGAGTGTACTTGGCAATGGGTGCTTTGGTCTTTCCTATGTCTTGTTTGAAATCATGGCTTATGCCAACAAATCCCTCTTGACCTTTTAGAAATGAAGGTAGTCTAGAAACAAAGTCGTATTGTATAGCTTGAACAACAGTTTTGTTTTTGAGACACTGGTTATCCAAATCTTATCTTGCAAGGAAATCATTAATCTTGTCATCGGAACAGTGATCATTGATCTCGATCACTGAGATCGAGCTCAAATGATCCTGCTTTCGATTTCTCAGACTCCTGAATATTAATCAGCTTGATCTCTTGTTTATAAAACTCAAATTTTAGTTACCATGTTTCTTCTTCCTACAATTTTTCTTAACAGTTGGTTTTTCATGAAAACCCTGAGTCGGCTCAATAGCGAGAGTAGGAGAAACCCTCTCCTTCAATACATCCACTACCTCTTCTAACAATTTTTTGGGTACAAAATTATATCGTGGTTTTTTACCCAGAGGGTTTTGCATAGAAACATAATTTGGTTCAGTAAGCTCACAGTCATATGTGAATCGACACATTGAATTTCGATCACAGGGTCACATGGATTGGGATTTATATTTGAATGCAGAGGCGAGTTCATTGTGCTCTCGGGTAGGGAAAAATTGTTTTGACAGATGAAGTTTTCCCAGGTGTCCCCAATTTGAGCCAAATGCGACAGTAGCAAAATTCGTATAAGACCATGGTGGAAGAGGCTAGACAGATGGTTTAAGATTTGTTTCTTATAACGTTTTGACATATTATACAGACTCATCAACAAATAGAAGGGCATATTTATCTTAAACCCTAGGAACAACATCAATAGTCGGATGTGATACAAAAACACTAAACCATACCTACCCTGGCACATTATAAATTGTTTCAGAATTAGAATTAGGTCATGCCATCGAGGTTTCAAGAGGGTAATAGGAGTACCTTTAGGTTAGCATGTCAATTTCTGAGAGACCATGAACAGGTTCCAAGGAACGCCTTCTAACTTGGAATTTTTGAACCATTTTTCGCCTTCCTGTGACAATCCTATTGATTGGGCTATAGAGTCCTATGTTACTTCCAATTGTAGATCCCCAACTTTGGCTCTAAATTCATCAAATGTTTGAGAAAATTCCTGTGTGACCACTAGGTTATAACCCTCGAATTTTCGGATGAAAATGTCCCAACCGTGCGCCTGTAAATCATTTATGGCATCGTCGTGGGTGAGAAGGGCTTGAGATCCATTAGGTTCAATTAAAACCATGGGGGCCATGGTTACTGTCAAACAGGCATAGTGAATACCACGAGAGGGAGGCTTCGTCTTCCAATATACAAATAATAAGGAGAGGTCTGTGAAAACCAAAATGGCCCGATACTTACAAACTTGGGAGGCTGTCATGTTTGATAATTTAAGTTTGGAGTGACAGAAAACCAGAGGATGCGTAGGCTCATGAACCATTATGCATAATGAATATTAAACCCCAACCATTATCAGCTGCCTATTCGAATAATGAATGAAAGCCTTAAATGTACAAGACAATAGGATGATGTGTATTTGTGGGTACATCAGTCCTGTACCAGGTGACATGAAAGTGATATGACTGATAGAGCAAAGAGCACATCTCAAATGTTAATCCAAGGTTATGCACGTTTAGGCATTTCAAAAATTAAAACCACATAATCAACCATAGATATGATCGAGTCATATTTCCCATAGTACATAAAAATGTGGAAATGGATTAATCAATAAGTTTATAAAACTTAAAACTTATAAACACATACGTTCCCTTCAAGTGTAATCTCTTTGGTAAAAGAATAGAACAAAAAACAGACTGCAGAATGATTACCCAAGCCAAGTTTTTTGTTTGAATTTCATGCTTCCAGTCATGAAATTTAAACAAAAAAAATGGAAATCTAAACGAAAAAAGCATATAATAAGTTATCCCAATAAATCTCCTTGAATCCAAAAAAACAGAAACGTTTATAAATGTAAGGAGGAGGCAGCTACATAAAGATTTTATCTCATTGTGATGACTTTCAATTATGATAAAGTTTCACAAAATTGGTGGCTGCCAACACACCCCTCAATCCCCAATGGCCACTGCTCGCAACCAAGAATTCCTTCACCTGCAAGACAAATCCAAATAAGGAGAACATCCAGAGATTGACCTTTGAAATTGCTTCCACCAATGCCAACTTAGCAACCTTTGAGGCCAAAGTTACAAGCAAATTGGTCGATGTTAAGGGTGAATTGGCCTCCCTCACCCAATGGTTAAAACAATCCCATATATCTCCCTCCTTTGTACAACCTTCACACTCTGAAGGTGAGAAATCTTCCCATAATATGGACTTTCATTCCAATTCCCTTCCTCGTGATCCCCGTCTCCCCAGAGTTGAGGTGACAAAATTTGATGGATCAGATCCCACTGACCGAGTCACTCAAATGGAAAATTATTTCTCATTGCACAACATTACTGACGAAAAGGAAAATTTTTGTTATGGTATCCTATATTTGGATCCTAAACGCTGGAAATGGTGGCAATGGCATAGAAAGCCTTGCCAAGGGTATGTTTCTTAGACATAGTTTGTTGTAGAGCTCTATGAATGATTTGAAACTAACACCCACTATCTCGACCATTTGACCAAGCTGAAACAATCTCACACAGTGAAAGACTTTATATCTACCTTTGAACACTTGAATTTTAGAACGAAGGGAATGTATGATGCCTTCTTCTAGGAATGTTTTATCAGTGGCCTCAAAGATGAAATTCGCACCCACGTCCTCATGGATTTCCCTCAGACTTGGTTGGAAGCTACTCAACGTACCAAGGAAGCACAAAAAATCGTCTCCACCCAGAAATGAAAACCCTCCTTTATTCCTCACACTTGACCTACCAACCTTACCCTTCCTCTCACTCCTCTCAAGGTCCAGAAATTAATTAGGGATGAAATGGTGGAATTCCAACTCAAGGGCCTTTGTTATAATTGTGATGAGAAATATTTTCTAGGGAACAAATGTAAGAAACAAAATCTCTTTATGGACATCTCTGAATATGTTTATGAAGAATAGGTCGATACCCCCCCTGTGGAAGAGTTACCCGAGCCAAATGATCTTACTCCACCCTCTAACCCCCCGGAAGTCGAGCTGATCATTTCACTGAATTCTCTCACTGCCTTCTCTGCTCCCTAAACCCTCAAGTTAATTGTCTACATTAAGCATTAGAAGGTCATCATTTTAATTGACAGTGGAAGCATTTATAATTTCATTCATCTTCGCATTTCCCAAGAAACCAATTGTTATATCCATGTAGTTAACAACTTTCAAATCATGATTTCCAATGGAGGTTCCATGAAATGTGGAGGGCGTTGTGAAAATTTGTGTCTCCAAATTGGTCAATACAACCTGAAATACCATATGTTTTCTATCGACATGGGTGGTTGTGATATTTTGCTCGATGCAGAATGGTTACGCACTCTTGGCCCCATCCTCATGGATTTTAAGGAATTAACCATGCAATTCCAACAAACAGGCCAGCAATATAAGTTCCAAGGATTAATAGAAATCTCCCTTGAGATCATCGGTTCCCATCGAATGGAAAAGATCCTCAAAAAAGGTCATTCACGCATTATTTCCCAACTCCATTTTATTCAATCAATTGAGACACCCTCGGTGCATCCTGACCTCCAATCTATCATCTCCAAACACCAAGTTGTTTTTTCAACCCCCTAGGGACTTCCTCCTTCCCATGGTGTTCATGATCATTCCATTCCTCTCGTTCTAGGAAGTATTCCTCCCAATGTTCTCCCTTATCATCACTCCCTTTTCCCCAAAAAATGAAAATGAGAAAAAATTTCAAGAATTGCTAGTTGCGGGTGTTATCCTCCCTAGTACCAGCCCCTATTCTTATCCTATGGTCATGGTACTCAAGAAAGAAGGCATTTGACGCACGTGTCCAGAATTTAGAGCCCTCAACAAACTCACCATCAAAGAAAAATTTCCCATCCATGTCATTGATGATCTCTTGGATGAATTGAGTGGTGCTCAATACTTTACTAAACTTGATCTACGTTATGGCTACCACCAGATATGTATGCAAGAGGAATACATTCCTAAAAATACAGTTCAAACTCATGAGGGTCACTATGAGTTCTTGGTAATTCCATTTGTCCTGTGCAATGCTCCCTCCACTTTCCAAAGTCTGATGAATCATTTTTCTGTCATTTTCTCCATCATTTTGTCCTAGTTTTCTTTGATGATATTCTCATCTATAGTAAAACCTGGACTGAACATCTTACCCATGTGGATCAATTTTTTTGTCTCCTCTCTCAACACCAACTTTTCCTCAAGCAATCTAAATGTCCCTTTGGAGCTTCAGAAGGGGAACAATCGGGTCATATTTTCGAAAAGGATGGTGTACAGGTGGATCCTAAGAGAATTGAAGCTATGTAGGATTGGCCTCGCCCCAAAACTCTCAAGATCTTGCCTGGTTTTCTGGGTTTAACGAGATATTTTCACAAGTCTTTTAAGAATTATGGAAAAATTGCAGTGCCTCTTACTGCTCCCCTTAAAAAGAATTCCTTCACTTAGAATCCCACAACTGATTACTCCTTTCAAGCCTTGAAAGAGGTTATGTGCACAACTCCTTTCCTGGCCCTTCCCGACTTCACAAAGAATTTTTTCCTGGAATGTGATGCTTCCGGGAAAGGTATTGGAGTATTCCTCATGAAAGATGGTAGGCCTTTGGCCTTCACTAGAAAACAAATTTCGGAGCAACATCTCGGCCAATAAATATATGAAAAGGAAATGTTGTCTATTCTGCATGCCATGGATCTCTTGTGACCTTATCTATTCGGGCAATGATTCCAAATTAAAACAGACCATCAGAGCCTCAAGTATTTTCTAGAACAACAAATTTCATCCTTGGAGAAACAAAAATGGGTGACTAAGCTATTTGGCTATGATTATGAGATCATTTATAAGAAGGGAAAATAAAATGTGGTGGATGATGTTCTTTCCAAGAAGTACGAAGAAGAAGGGTCCCTTTTTCCCCTCTCCTTAATTGTACCATATTAGCTCCTAGCAATTTGCCAAGAATAGTTGTAAGATCCCAAAACTTCTCGATTGATCCAACAATTGCAAGACAATTCTCCAATTTCTCCAGCATACGCTTGGCACAATGAAAAGGTCCGCTAGAAAGGTCATTTATATTTAAGCAAATAGTCGCAACTTAAATCCATGGTGCTTTCTGAGCTTCATGCTTCACTCACAGTTGGTAATTTAGGGTTTACCAAAACCTATGAAAGGGTTAAACATTCTTTTTTTCTGGGATGGTATGAAACAAAACGTCTGCACCTTTGTGGATGAATGTGATGTATGTCAACGCAACAAGGGATAAACTGTCAAAGCCCTAGGAACACTACAACCGCTATTTGAAGGGATATTTCTATGGATTTCATTGTGGGATTACCTAAATAAGGAAATAAGTCAATCATCATGGTGGTTGTTGATCGTCTTTCCAAATATGCTCATTTCAAGCTTCATGGAATGCCTCATTCTATTGTCTCAATAGAGATCCCACTTTCACCAACAATTTTTGGAAAGAATTATTCAGGCTCTATGGAACCCAATTGCATCTCATCACTACCTATCATCCCTAGACTAATGCCCAAGATGAAGTTGTCAAAAAGTGTTTGGAAACATATTTTTGGTGTTTTTCATCTGACAAGAAAAATCATTGGGATCAGTGGTTACCCCTACTTGAATGGTGGTATAACACATCTTACCACACAATTACTCGCATGACTCCTTTTGAAGCAGTCTATTTTAAAAATCCACCGTCATTTCTTTCCTACATGCTCGATGTCTCGAAGGTTCAGGAGGTTGACAAAAATCTTACAATCTGTGTGGCCATTCTCCATTCCTGCAAAGAAAATTTGGTCATGGCTAAGAATCGCATGAAACAACAACTAGATCAAGGTCATTTAGAACATGAATTTGTTGAAGGGGACTAGGTGTTTCTTCCTCTACAACATTATAAGAATACTTCACTCAAAGTTGAACATTGTCAGAAGCTTGCTCCTAAATTTTATGGTCCTTATACAATTCTCAAGCGAGTGGGACCGGTGGCCTATCGTTTATCTCTGCCCAGACATTCTAAGCTCCATCATGTTCTTCATGTCTCATTCTTAAAGAAGTTGATTGAAACTAAGTGCCAAACTCAAACAAGTCTCCCTGAGTTGGATGTCGAAGGTTCCATCTGGTTGCAGCCACAGGCAGTCTTGGCCCAGCATGATCATTGTCTACATCAACGCACCATCAAGGAAGTTTTAGTGTAGTGGAAATATACAACTCTAGAATATGCTACTTGGGAGACGACCACTATTCTCCAAGAATTTCCTCATCTCAAGCCATGAGGACAAGGTTGTTTGTAAGGGGAAGGGCATGTTAGGGACCTAACCTCCCTAACTCCTCATATATGTAGAACAATATAGTTTCCATGTAATAAAGTTCGATATTAATAAAGCCTAGTAATAAGGAAGAATAAATCAAATGTAAGAATACCTAATAGAAGATTCTGCTTCTAGAAAGATCTTCCTTTATATATATTTTTTGGTAGATAGAATTAGCATAAATAGGAGTCGAGGGCATGAGAATTTTTTGTCTTGAGAATTATTGTAATAGAGCATTTTTCTGCTAGAGGTTTCCCCCTCTAAGAGGCAAGTGAACATTGTTTCCTATAAATCAAGGTATTATTTTGGTGTTGTGGTTTCATATATTGTGCTGTTCCATTGTTATTCTGTGCAATATTTATGTTTTCTACTATTATAATAGATTTGGTACCTTTACAATAATGTATGTTTTTCTCCATGTAGATTAAGTGTACTGGACCTATCCCTTCTTCTTGGAATTATTTTTCTATCATTTCTTTATTCTTATTCATTAGGAATCTAGTTTCTATCTTTGCAATCCCCCATGATTAAGGTTTCACATCTTTATGATTTTGAACCTTGACCAACGTCATGGAGTAGAAGCTTCTTGCTTTTACTTCTTGTTATTGGACCTATAAGGTTCCATTTTTTCTTACATTCAAAACTATATTCTTTTCCTCAAGGCTATCTCTCTTTCTTCTTCTCGAGCAATAGTTTCCCAAGATCTTTCAAGATGTTCTCGATTTTTGGTTTTTGTTAACACCAAATCATATAGTTGATGCGACATACTATTGAACTTATGATTATACTGAGAAGGGGTGTGAGTCAATATACTTTTTACTTTATTTAACCATTCATCAATCATTCATTAGCTAAGAAACAATAATCACATATAAACTCAAATCACAATGCACAAATTTTAACATGGAACCCCAATCGGGAGAAAACCATAAACTTATATGTATCAATGTTTGTAGGCACCAACCTACTGTTACAAATAATTTAGGCACCAACCTATTGGAGACACTAATATCCTAATTGAGCACCAACTTAGCAAGATGTAAGCACCAACCTACTCGAGACACCAATCTCTTCAACTGAGCACCAACTCAACAAGATATGCGTAGACACCAATCCGATATCTTCATACACATAATACTTTTGACTTCACCTGCATGCTTCATTCCACAGACAATTCTTCAAACCCTGGAAAGCCTAACAATGTCATTCCCAAAATGTAATCACTAACAACAACATCCACTGATATCAACATCCACTAATAGCAACATCCACATACGACAACCTCACAACCTCAAAACAATGCACACAGAAACATCACAACCTCATCGTGGCACACACAGAAAAATCACAACCTTGAGAATAAGAAATACCCCAAGAAAATCCCTTAGAATTCTCTTTCACACCAGAAATTCACCCTAACACCTTTAGCGCACCTCATAATTGATATCTTGCTTGGTTTCTCTTCAAATGTGAAATTGTATCCCGTGTTTATAGTAATTCTATCGCCAAAAGACTGGTTGATTTGACCTCAACTTTTTGGCTGGTTTGTCGGATGGAAAAATTCATATCTCTTCATTCCTAGGGAGTTAGAGGGAATTCCATTTACCATTGGAAAGGTCTCGGGATCATATTTCCAACCATATAACTTGTGTTCCCAGTTGAGGTAGTTATGTAGGGTAACAATTCCTTCAAATATAGGGTATCCAAACCGACCATCAAAAATCCAAGAGTAATACTTTCAACAATCTCCATATTGTAATATTTGTCTTGGACATATGTAGGCTTGTAATGTTTATCTTGGAAATATGTAGTCTCCCCTATGTTTGACATCAATGACAATAATATTTCCAACAAATACTTCCTTGATTTATGAGTCACACTTGTAACTGTGGTTGGTTCGCTTTTGGTTTAGTAATTAAATCCTAGTTTGTGAAACCAACCTTTTGTTGTCCGCAGTTGAGTCGCCAAAAATGTTGATGTTCAGATCGTTCAATATCTTAAAAAAACTTACGAGGATAAATCCTCCTACATTTTTAAATAGGTGGTGCTCCTATGTAATCACGAAATTTAAATATGAAAATACAATTTAAATATAAAAAGAATAATCAGAAAGAAAGGTTCCTGAAAAAAGGACCAGGAACTTATTTAAGACAAAAATATAATGTCTTTACAATATTATACAAAAGTAAAGAAAACATCATATAAGATTAACATATTCCTAACATCCATCACAATATAAGCAAGTTTTGGTCATATCATAAGACATAAAATATATACGACTACAATATAAATAACTTTAAATGAGTATCGCATTTAAAACTAGAAGAGAAAATGATAAACACACTTCAAAAATCTCATACTCAGAAATCCCAAAGTCTGAGAAATCATTAAAGTTATGCCCCGAAATAGTTCTTTGGGGAGTTCAAAAAATAATTGTATTGTTTTACAGTAAAATTTTTAAATGAAAACATTAATCCAAATAAACTGACATGGGACTCCCATGGACCTTTAAAAGGAAGACCTGGACCTGGAAGAAAATAGAAAAACAATTAGAAACTAGCTATGAGTTTTCAATGAATGAAAAGACATAAGTTGGATTATTTCTAAATGAAAAGTGTAGAAGATGGGAAATTATTAAAAATGATCGCTTGACTTACAATTATGTATTCTCTCTCTCTCTCTTCATCTACTAGATGGGATGTCTTTTATACTTCCTTTTGTTGGAGCTTCTTGAATGGTTGTAACTGTTTTCTCCCGATCTGATTCTGTTATTTTGATTAAAGCATTCTTTAACCAATTTTTAATATATTCTCTCATAGGTTCAACCATTATCTCTTATCTAAATTTAATATCAAATAATAAATTTTTGAGATATTTAAAATCCATTGAGATTTGATGGAGGGTATATTCAATATCATCATTTTTATTTACATAAGGGACCAACCAACTCTCTACCTCTGTCTCCGAATATTCAATCAGGTTGTTAAAATTTTCCGTTGATGCAATTTTCAAGGAGTCAAGTTTTTCTTCCATTTGTTCCCTTGATAACAGTATTGAGTTAATAATTAATTTTGATTCCTCCACATCTTCAGTTGATCCAACCGGTTCTAACTCAATTAAATTTAAATATAATTCACTGCTTTTTACACTNACTGAGACTTAAAACCATTGCGCTAAAAGTAGAGATAGCTCATTTGTAGAATTATTCATCATTTTCTAAGTATGCCTGAATATACTGCCTGAAGTGTGTCATAGCCGAGCATAAGAGACAAAGCTAGTTGCCAACTCCCAAGTTTCAATAATCAAAGACATTCTCTTTTGGATGTTATCATCGACGTATCTCTTGATAGCAGCTAGAAAACTTGATGTCCCTTTCAATATCGAGATTGATTCTGGTCTTCCTTCTAAAGTCTTTAAGGGATGTATGGTGGTGATAGGGTTGGAAAACAATGGTGGGGGAATTAAGGAATTTTCCAATTCTCTAACTATACTTTAGAATTGCATTTTCATTTTCTATATCTCCAATTTAAAACTTTAAAGCCTCTCCCGTAGCCTCGTGGAATTCCATGACTTTGGAGGGTGGAAGCCCTTGAAATTCAAATTCTGAATTCCATTTCTATTGAATTTTCTTATTTTTTGAATTCACCTTTTTTATGACTAACTTTCTTGAGTTTTTATTGAATGTAGCATGATTTAGGGTAAGAGACTCTTATTCAAATATAATTGGCTCTTGGGTAGCTAGTTCTCCTGCAATCATTCAGATTTCTTATAATCTTTGGTTTTTACTTGCAATTTCTACTTCTTCAACATTTATGTCAAGTTCCATATCTTCTGGGATGATTTCATTTTCAGGTATGTCTTCATCTTCTCTCTCTTTATTTTTACCGCTCTTCCTCTTACTGGAAATTGGGAGTGTGTGTGAATTCTCAAGATTTCCCTTAGGAGGGTTTTGTTCTCTTTGTCATCATAATTATCAATCGAAGACTTTCTTTCTTCTTGAACCGAATTATGAGGTTTTCCTTTTGTTGGGACACTTTTCTAGGAAACATTTGGGGACTGTGAATTTCTTACATTTACAATTCATACTCGTTGTCTGTGTTTTTCATTGGTACTGATTGTTGTCTTGATATCTTCTTGCAATTTTTCCATAGGTAACCCTTGAGGGTTTTGATTGTCACCTTCTTCTTCTCCAAATAAAATTGTCTTGGAAAATGACACGTTGTATCATACCGATGTCATGTGGGTCATGAATGACTTATTAGGGTCGAAACCCTTGATCTCATTTGCTTTCTTAAGGTTAATTAAATCAAATTGAGATGAATTTTCTTCAAGATGGGAAATGCTTTTTACAATTATTTCTCCAATCTTCCATGGTAGCGGGATACCCCGTTTTTTCCTCTTTTCAATAAAAAAGAGAGCCCCAAATTTGTATAGTTTGCATACCTCAACTATAAAAAAATTATCAGAAACATAATATGGTAGGGATGAATATTTCTCATGTGAACAATAGAGTCTGATAATACTAAAATTTTCCATAGCTTCAAAGCTTCCTTTTCTGGCTAAGAAAGATGCAGCCTTCAAAGATAATATTGATGTACTAGGTCCATAAATTAACCTTTTGAAAAAAGAGATAAAAGCATTGTGAATTTCATAAAATTTATATGAAACCTTTTGTTTCTTGTAACATCCCCACTATAATCCCCAATTTAATCAATGC
Organism: Picea mariana; assembly: GCA_032191745.1. Taxonomy (NCBI): domain Eukaryota; kingdom Viridiplantae; phylum Streptophyta; class Pinopsida; order Pinales; family Pinaceae; genus Picea; species Picea mariana. Next base: position 22,176 of record JASDQU010738370.1, on the reverse strand, counting down.
TTAATGTAGATATAATGTGTGGCTACAACCGACCGATTTATATGCGAAATGAATTTCTAAGTTTTAATAAAAAAAATGTGATTCCAGCTGCTAGGGGACATGGACATAGATGGGGGTTGAATTAATCCACAAGGAAGGGGAGGGTCTAGGAGAATGCCTAAGAGAGGGGTCCAAGGGGTAATTACCCATGTCTGTTTATTCAACCCACATTGTTGAATTTATTATCATTATATATTAAACTCTAGTTTATGATTGAGTGTTCCCAAATTCAAACATTGAATGCATGTAAGAGGGTGGGTATGAGAAGTCACATCCCATAGTTATTGTGAGCATGAGAGATGAGTACAATCAGATTGGGAAAGTGTGTGAGTCAAGAAAGTAAGCCAAAGGGACAAAATTTGTATGGACAACTACAAGAGTTTTAGACAGTCAATGTTTTGCATAAGCAACGGGTAGAGAGTAGAAAGTATATCTTGGAGATGGAGCATCCATGGAGGGAGCATTATAGAGAATGTTGGAGTGTTTATGGAGCATATTTGGAGCTAAATACTGAAGATCCAGGTTGTCAGGCCTAAAGAGTAAACTCCTGTGTGAGTTGCATTGTAACAACAAGTGTTTGTTGTTGTTTTCTAGTAGTTTTTCTGGCAGTGAGTTCCCTTGAGTTCCCAACACAAAGATTCCTAGTTACTTGTGCCAGAGAGACATTGATAAATGAATGGGATGCCTAAGGGACTGATATCAATGAAGAGGTACATTCCTTGGGTTGGAAAGGTCAAGAGGAAGAGAGATGGTGAAAAATCAGGATAGTTGTAGGAGAATACCAGTGGGTTGTGAGTTTTCTGAGCTATGAGTGGACAATGAGAGACCACTCTCTTTTGTGGATTAGTAGCCTCAACTCAAGGGTGACTTGCTATAGATATTTGGAACAAAAATTCTATGGTTGGGTGGAACATCCATCCTAAGCAGCTGGTAGCACAATTGTTTACAAAAGATACGTTTTTTTTATCTTGTTAGTGTGTTATATTATGTGTTTAATTGTTGTGTTTTATTATGAGTATGAGAATAGATTTATATGTTGTTGTAATAGAGTTTATTAGATGCATTTCATGTCTATTTTAGCATGTTATAGGTTCATATAAATAATCATAACAGTTAGCAGTAATATGGTTTTAAATTGTACCCGTTAAGCTACAGGAAATTAATTAGTTAGTAGAAAATTTCAATTTATGAGTATTCCGCACATAATAGATCTCAGCTGGGATGGGGGAAATTACATTATGGTATCAGAGAGTCTGGTTCAAACACCGGGCTTGTATTGGCCAAAACAACTGTGAATTGGGAAAATTCTTCATTGCATATTTATCTGTGACAAATTTGGGGAAAAATGGAGGAAAATCAGAGTGAAATCCCCAAATTTGTGAGAAAAAATCAAGGTTGAAGGACTCAAAATTGTTTAATAAGTTCAATGGAGACAATTTACAAAGTTGCAGAGTTAAATTCGACCCGTAATGGTTGAATTTCATATTTTAATGGTCGTTGTAGAGTTGTAGGAATCCTGGTGAATCGACGACCAAGATCACGTTTGATCTCGCGATCAACGACCCAGATTCACGTTGATAAATTTAAAAACTTATTATGTTTTGACCATTTGAAAGGTGAAGTAAATGGACAACAAGGATTCATTTTCGGTTGTTTTGAAGTTGAAACAGATTGATGACCGAGATTCAATTTTGGTTGTTTAAAAAAATGAATCAAATCAATGGTCTAGATTCATTTTCGGTCGTTGGGAGATTGGGGCCGAGCAACGAACAAGATTCATTTTTTAAGATTGGGAAGTTGAAGCAGATCAACGATCTAGATTAGTTTCGACCATTTGGGAGTCGATCGATGATCAATATCATCTCAACTTAGAGATAGACAATCCAAATTCATCAGGGATTTGGTTGAAATTTCTAAGTGTTGGAAATTCACCAAGGGAAACGACCGATAGTCAATGGTCAAGTCGGTTGAATTGGTGAAGAGTTTCATTTGGCCAAGATAAATCTTCGAAGACAGATGGCCAATGGTTGAGCGTCAACAAAGTTGGACGATGTTGGTAGTTTAATGACCTAGATCATTTTTCAATGGGAGATCATTGGTTTAAATTGATCAGGGATTTGGTTGAAAATTTCTAAGTGCTGGAAACTCGCCAAGAGAAGTCGTCGGTGACCGATGGTTGGGTCGGCCAAATTGGCGAAGAGTTTGGTTCAATGAAAATAAATTATTGATGGTCGATGGGATAATGGTTGGGTGTTGGAAGATTCAACGAAGTCTTTGATCAAGCAAGAGAAAACACCGATGGTTGATAGGTAGATGGTCAGATGTCAACTGAATTAGCGAGGTATTTGGTTCATCCAAGATAAACGATCGATGGTCAATGAAGGAAAGAGGGTCGTGACATGTCATTCCATGTCAACATCCATGTGTCATGCCATGTTAGCCAGAGTTCCATGTTATAGTCTACATTTCATGCCACATCAACAGTTTTTGTGTCATCCAACAGGGATGGTCAATCACTGACGGTCGGGTCAGCCAAATTGGAGAAGTGTTTCATCAATCAAAAAGGATCGTCTATGGTCGATGACCGATGGTTGAGTTAGCCAATTTAGCGATGTGTTGAAGTGGTTTCCAAGTGAAATGATCGATGGTCGATGGCCAACGGTTGGGGAGATTCGCAAGAAAATCTGGTTTTCCAAAGAGAATCAATGATTGAACAATCGTTGATGGAGCTCAGATCAATGGTCTAGATTTCTACAAACTAGCGATCGACGATGGAGATTCATCTGAGAGCCTAGGAAAGGTTTAGCGAATCATTGGTAGAGTTTTCTTTTGATTTTAGATCGACGATACATATTTAAAACGTTGTTATAACAGTAAAACAATCAGTTTTATATGAAATTTTATGAATTTTTCATATGTTTGAAGGTCATTAATTTGTGGGGAGATTTTGAGGCCCTGAATGACATTCTTATATAATGAAAACCCACGAGAAGTGAGTTTACAATAGTACACTCTTTATTTTTATCTCAAATTAAATAATTCAGAGAGAGTTATCCCAGGCGCAAAACAAAGCTTGTATGAGAAAGTCACAACTAAAATAATAAAGGTAAAATTTTGGCACAAGTTTACTTCCAGAAGGAATAACTCCTTGCTTAGAAGTCCATTGGGGTCACAGGAGCAATTTATGGAAATATTTTGATCCATAAAATAAAACCATGGATCCATATTGGGAATATGGGTATGGAAAAATGTGCAATAAGAAAAAGAAGGCACATGTAGCATATAGGGATACAAGGGGAAAAACAATTAAAACTTCTCCGGACCATAACTTTCATCTCAGAGCTCAGATTTGAGAAAACAAATAGTTGTTGAAAAGGTCTTGAGAAGCAGAAGAGATCTTCCCACCTAGAATTTTGATTTGGGCATTAAATTTTCTCAGAAAGCAATAAATAAATTTCTATAGCAGTAAGTGAGTGAAAAATTGTAACTTGTAACGTTGTAACTTTTCACTCAAAAATTGGATTGAGGCATGAGTACAATGGTTGGAAATTTGTTTCAGAGAGGAATGCATATAAGGAATCAGATTCTGAATTGGTTCATTGTTTTCTTCATAATTTGATGAGAAGAATAACCTATATTCTAATTGATGAAATGTTTTATGCTATGCATGTTCTAACAATAATTATTACATGCACATTTCTTACATAATTATA
>JASDQU010738369.1:109975-120853 GCA_032191745.1 Picea mariana | reverse complement strand
CTAAAACCAAAACCTAACTTAATCTCAAATTATGTTTAAGATCTTCTAATAAAATATCACTATTTTACCACAAATAATGAAATAAATAATCTATATTGAAATATGAATACACACTTATAAACATTTGTGATAAGACTAATTCAAACGAGAATGAAAATTTACTCCTATGAACGGATATTTATTTTTTTTGTTTGTTTTTCTTTGAAAAATAACTTTCGGAAAAAAAATGAATTGATTAGAAACCTCTATAATAAACACAACCAAAAGATATTTTAAAACTATGAATTAAATTTAATTAACACTCATGTATGATTTTCTTTGCATATGAATTATATAAAAGAAAACAATAATTAAAAGATACAGGTCTTTTCATATATGTTTCGATAAAGCAATTGTAATTCAGATGAAAGATCTATATAAGCAGTTTTTAAAAGACAATATTCACATACATTTAATGGCCATCAATCATGTGAAACAATTAAGAAATGAGTACAATTAATTAACTGTAAATAATTGCATCAAGAACTATATTCCAACCAAATATTCAATAATAAAATTTTGATAAAAGATGAAACATTCAGATACTAGTAACAGTACTAGATATTGATGCTTGTATTTGCAATAAAATTTTGATAAAAGATGAAACAATCGGATACTAGTAACAGTACTAGATATTGATGCTTGTATTTGCAATCAAAATCCGTTGATCCAGTCTTGATATTCAAAAAGGAAACTTAACAATAGTGTATAAGTTCTCCTAATCTCCAAAAATTCTGAACCCGGAATTTAGTTTACTTTCTCTCTTTTATAGAAAATAGTTCCAGCAATGTTTAACTACTAATTATTAATAAAAGAAAAATGTTTAACTACTAATTATTAATAAAAGAAAATTTGACTCCTTAAAATTAGGAATGTGATTTCATGAATAGTCTATCAATCCCAAACCAAATCAAATTACAACTATTCAAAAATAAATATAGATAAGCTTTCTATAATAAACTAATTTATTTTCTCCATAGCCCATCCTCGTAGCTTGAAAAGATAATTTGTTATTGATTGTCGATCCATGTCACCTGTTTTACATATGTCAAAACAAATAAATGAAATTAAAAACAAATAAACATAAATAAGAAATTAGAGCAGCTGCATAATTTATAATTTTGTAGTTGCTCTTTATAAAAATAAAATATAAGAAACAAAACAAATCCATAACCATCTAACAAACTCTGATATTTACACATGAGCATTAAGAGGTAGAGTTTTTAAACTCTGAATTGACAAAAATATTAACCCCTGGAGAATTGATTCTCACTGAATCTTCCTTTTTATTACGCTTGACCTTTGAAACCTGTGTCTTGTGATCTTCAACCAAGGCTTTGTTTTCATTTTTGAGCAATTGGTTCTCCAATTTGAGATCAATTAAACTATTTTGTAAAGTTGGAACCACTACAAACTGTTTATTCTTCTAAAAGGAAGCTTTCGAACTGGTGTCAATACTAGATTTTTCCTCTACAATTTTCCCCACAATAGGTGACGAATCCTTTTTCCGAGAATAATTATCTTGAACCTCTTTAGTTTCGTCATCCTCTATGCAAATATGAGAATCGACATTAGAAACCTTTTTAGATTTATTTATGATATACCTTGACACTTTTCTCCCTTGTCGTTTATTCCTGAAGTTGATTTACTTCTCCAAATATTCAGAGGGTTTGAGAACAAGGGAATTAGCATCTTTAGAACACTCAGAGGTAAGGGAGGAAAACACAGCGCGATCAGAAGACTCAAAAGAAACTTGTCTATCTGTATCAAAATCCATTGTTTTAAGCTTTGAATTTAAATTTAGAGTCTGGTTGTGCATAACCCTTCTCGGAATTTGATTGGAATCAGATACCTGTGAAAGATTGTTGTCATCATCAACATTTGAATCAACAGTTTCAAAACCTTGGGTCTGAGGGTTTGGTTTTGGGGCTTCAATAAAATCATTTGTTTTAATAAATTCATCCCATGAGTCATCAATTTGGCTCAAATAATTTTCAATCAAAATCCTAATTAAACCATGGTGAAAGAGGTTCCTCTCAGATCTAAGACGGTCTCTTTGATAAAATTTCACCATTTTCGTGAGGGATTTCAGTAGGAAAAAAGGCACATTCAGTTTGAAACCCACGAAGACCATTAGCAAACGAAAATGATAGAGAAAGAAAAGATTGCAGCGACCCTCACGGGTTATATAACATTTAATAATCCATAATATCTATTGGCATTCCTTCTTAATCATGGAAGCATGAATACCTTTGCGATTGTACTTAGTTTTGGATGAGGTGAGAAACACGGACCAACTTATATCCTTAATCATTTTTGTCTTAGACCATCGTTCAACTTCTGTTGGTAGCTTCATGGCATTGGAAATTATGGCCTCATCAAGTTGTAAAATGATGTCCCCAATCCTAGCAGAACTTCCATCGAAATTGAGAGAAAAAACTTTGGTCACCTGTAGGTTATGGCTATTAAAAATCATCAGAAACTTGAACCAGCCAGCTTTTCAAAGCATAGGAATGGCATCCTCGTTTGCCTCAATGAATTTAGGACCTAAGGCTTCATATCTGAAGATCAAACCCATCATAGAACTAGCAGTAAAACTCGGAACGAGTTACATGGAAAAACTCAAAGGTGAAAATGCACACAAAGAGACAGACTTCAAACCCTCACTCTTAATTGGAATGAAACACTCCTAACTCAAAAATCCCAAATCACAAAAATGTGTTAATCTCAGGTTATGTCTTTACCTTGATGTGTAAAATGACCAGTATTTATGGGTATGATAGAATTGGGCGTACTTGTTCATTATGTGAAGTAGGTGGATTCAACTTCAAAAACACCATATAGCAAACACAAACTACGAAGTGTATTGTCACCTATATCACTCATTAAGTCAAGTACATTCAATCATAATGAGAGTTTCAATGTTATGATGAATGAATACACACCTCATTTGTTCATATTGTTTTTAGCAATAAACACCATGAATACCACGAACTAATGATAAATCTAAATCAAATCCCTAAGCATAGATAAGATCAATTAATCATGAAATGGATTTTTTGTTTTCAAAAATTCCCATCCAAATGATCAAAGAATCATAAGTTAATAACACTAAAGATGCGAAAAATAATAATTTCATAACATTTTAAATTATGTAGCTCGGGTGAGAACAAGTATGTAAACAATATGATCAAGAACTCTTAAGGCAAATTATTCATGAATTTCACTCCATGATCAAGGTAACAAATCAAAAGAAATGATGCACTTGTCCTAAAAACAATATATAATAGGAGAAATTTTGAAATCAAACTTTGAATTTCATGTTCGAATTCATGAAATTCAAAGAAATCAAAACTAAAATTAATATAAACAGGGATCAGAATAAAATCTCTTTCAATTCCAAAAATATTGCACACATTAATGCTAGATAAAATCATAAAACATATTTACAAAATAAAATTAATGAATCTTGAAAAGAATTTTCAAATAGAAAAGGGGGCCCAAATTTACTAATGAATCATGAAACACAAATTTGGGAAAGTTGTTGTTTTCCACAACAATTGGATACACATTGTAAGAACCAGTTATCTTTGTATAAAAATCAGAGAAAAGATATCAGATCACAAGAAATAAGAAAATTTGTTGAACATATAAAAATTCTTTATGACCAATTCGTAAAAGATAAAAGAAATATACCAATACGTACACTCTTTCACCTGATCTTCTCAGAGGGAATAAGGAATTTTGATTAATTTAAAACTTGAGATATAAATATTTAGATTTGATTACTAAGCTAAGCTCACTTACCATGACAGAGTGCTATTTATTTAGTTCAACTTTCAAAACCCGGTATTGCCTCGCTACCAGCAGGCCTATTCAGTACCCTGACAAAGTTACCTTGATATCATGTAGGCATTGACCCATTACCCACAAGCATGTTCAGTACTCCGACGGGTTTGCATGCATTTCCCACATCTTCTTATTTTAATTTTCGTCTTTTGATAAATATGTCAATGATTCCAATCAAGCAATGACGAAATAAGAAAATGGGCGATATAGAAAACTATATTACTTTTTTTTAAATGCATTACTCTGCATGGGGTAAAACCAAGTTGTTCATCTTATGATTTTCCATTCCCAAGAAATTTCATTTTTACAGGATATTAAACTCTAATCAGACAATGCTATGAAGTATTTTCCTGGTTAGTATTTCTTGAGAAGATAAAACAGTCATAAGAATTCTTCATCTTGAATATTACAAATCTTCTGATTTCAAGTAAAAAGATTTTATAAAAATATCTCTGCATTAAAAATAAATCTTAAAGATAATTGATAAACCACATATCCCATATTGTTATGTCCAACAAAAATAAAAATAAACAGCACAAAACAAACAAGAAATCAGTATGAATAAAACAACAAAATTCAAAGAATTTGCAAACAAATCACATAAATACAAACAACAGAAATATTTACAATTATTTACAAAAGATTGCAACATCCTTCAAGAAAAATGTTTTTTCATAATCATCCCATTTACAGGCATAGTTTCCTTTATCCCATCAAGAGTTTGTAAAATAAAAGTAGATGGACCAATCTTCTTGGAAACCTGAAAGGGACCTAGCCATAATCTCTGGAATTTTGAATATTTACCCTTTTCCTCATGGACCTTATCCCATTTCAGGACTAAGTCACCAACTTCGAAACTTTTATCACCTACAGATCTGTTATCAAACCATTTTTTGATGATTTTTTTATTATTGGCAAAAGTTTGTTGAGCCTTATCTCTTATTTCTTCTAGTTTAAAAATCTGGTCTAAACGAGTATGCACACTAGAATGAGGATGTTCTTGGATAGATTGCACAAGGGCTAAATATGGTAAGGTAATGTTTTGGGGGGGGATTGCTTCTTTCCAATAAACTAGAAAGTATGGAGAAGTGCCAATCAATGCTTTATAAGTAACGTGATTTTCCCATAATGCAAAAATAAGCGCTTTATGCCAATTTTTATGATTATCATTGACAGTTTTCTTAATAATTTTTAAAAGGTTTTTATTGGTAGATTCCATTAAACCATTACCTTGTAGGTAATAATTAGTTGAATGCTTCATTTTAATGCCCTTTTCTATTCCATATTCAGTGAGTGTTAAAGCAGAAAAAATAACTTCTGTTGTCAAAAATCAATGTGCTTGGAAGACCAAAGCTTGTAATAATGAACTAATCAATGAAAGAAATTACATGTTCAGCAGTAATAGATTTCAAGGGGATGGCCTCCACCCATTTTGTGAAATAATCGGTGGCAGTAAGAATATACCTATGTTGCAGTAAGAATATTTGGAACAATTTCACCAATGACATCAAGACCCCATTGATCAAAGGGTTGATCAACGATTACAGGTTGCAAAGGTAACACTACTTTTTTGTCTCTGCTCGCTGAAGTTTGACAATATTTACACTTATGGGCATGAGCATGTGCATCTTTGAATAGAGTCAGCCAATAATAACCTGCATGTAAAATTTTATGTGCAGTTATGTCACCACCAAAGGGTCACCTACAGGTCCATTATGTAAATCAAATGAAACCTTATCAACCTCTTCCTTTTCTAAACATATAAGCAACATCGAATCGTAATTTTGACTAAATAAAATGCCATTGAAAAGTTGGTATTTACTCGCTTTTAGTCTCAAATCACGTTTCTTTTTTGCATCCAAATACAAAGGTGAGGTACCATGAGTCAAATAATAAATTATATCTGAGTATTGTGAATTAGAACATCAGGAATGGCACATACCTCTTGTGGATGTTCAGTTTCTTGATCATCACAATTATTATCAAATTTAGAGTCAATGGTTTGAGTAACCAACTTACACGGTCCTTGACCACAAACGATTTTTGCAGGTTTTATGTCTAAATCATATTCTTGAAGCCTAGTAAGCCAATGAGATCTCTTTTCTCCAACATCTCTTTGTAACAATAAAATTCTTATTGCAAAATGAGGAATGATCACTTTCATGTGATATTTGATGAGAAAAGGTCTGAAATGTTTAATTGTTTTGAGAAGTGCATAGGCTTGCTTTTCAACATCAGAATATTTAAGTTCAACACCTTGTAATCATGAACTATTAAAAGCTATTGGTATCTCTGCATCTTGATTACTTTTGGGTATCTCTACATCTCTGAAGGTTGTTTGCTAGTGAAGTCCAAAGGCCTGCCATATTGCATGAGGACAACCCCAATTCCTTTCCGGAAGCATCACATTCCAGTACAAAACTCTGTTACGAGGAAAATCTCTCTATGACTAGGGGAAAACCACAATAGACGGAACTACACCCAAAATCAACCCTTTCTCAAATATGTTGTATAAATGAAATGCTAACAAGAGAAGGATAGAAGCCTACCACATCCGGACGTCCAAAGAAGATCATCGTTGAGAACGTGACCCAAAGCTTTATACCTGCAAATTGTCCTCAATAACCAAGATACATAAGCATGTGGTAATGATATATAATGTTAGCATATAAATCAGCATAATCCATTAACATACATAACAAATACGCCCATGGAAAGCAATACAAATATTTGCAAGATATCAATTGGATGAGAAAAGAGTATTTATATTAATGTAATCAATAGAAGTACATACGTGACAAACTTTTGTAACGACACATATCGGAACCGAGAAACTAAGTCCCTCCAGCTGGGTCTCCACCACTTCAATCCTCCACAAAGGCAAGCTCACATGTAGGAGTCAATGAGGTTCTCTATCACAAGATAGGAAAAGCTTGGGGGATGAACACAAGAAGTTCAAACTTTCAATGACAAAGGGATGCAGACTCAATTGAGGGGAAATTTCTCCGGTGTCTTTTCTCTCAATGATGAATTGTGTATATGAAAGGCTTGGATATGGCTCAACTTATAGCCTCCGAATGGAATTGAAGGGTCGAGTCAGAGCCTTTCCAGTATACGAAAGGTCAAGGATCATGGATCTTGTGACATGGCATGGAAACTCGACATAATTTTATTTTTTTGAGTGCCAAACCCAATGTACACGGGTTGTAATGGAGCAGCTCGCGTATGTACATGTGTTGCATAACTGGGAGGTCACATACATGTATAAAAATGAGTATTTTAAGCTCTGGAGTGATGGGAAACGAGGTCTGCATAAGGAAATGGAAGGCCATCCAGGCAAGATGCATGGAGTGAGGAAAAATTTTCTATAATAGATGCCCCCTAATGTGTGAGGTCAAAGGAGTATATGTGATGACTGAAATACATTATAATTCCCAGAAGTGTGGTAATGAAGAATCAAGTGGAAGTACTAGTTACTCATGAGAATATTACAATCCATAATGACTTTGTACACATGGATGCCAATCTGAATTACAATGCAGATCCATGTGGATATATATCAAATAGTTGTTCATGGCCATGAATAGGCAATACAAAGTGGACATATGCCATAGGTTGTCATACTCATGAACAAGACATAGTGGAGTCCAATCTCAAAATAAACCGAAGATATATGTATACAATGGAGTACAATATAGGTATTGGTCCAATGAAAGACAACAACCATTATGGGGTGTTGCTACTGTAAGTTGGAGGTATTATACGCTATCCTTTGAAGGTGCAAGTCTATATTATCTAAATAGAGGAGTTGAAGTCGAATACAATGAGACTTCATTTGATTACTGATCATTAAGGTATATTGTAACAAATGCTAGACAACCCATAGATAAATGAAGTAGGTGTCAAGCCATTGAGTACATTCAAAAAGTGTGAATAAGGATGTTAAATTCAAACACTTGAAGAATCCATCGATCAGGAGACATTGATGCATTCCCCACTGTCGATGGCAGGAAAAAATTCCACTGATGATTGCAAGCCTGTAGGTACTCAAAGGACTCTACATCTCAATTCCAGAATAGATGAGTTGAATTTGATGGAAGGAGACCCACTAAAAGGAGAGCATTAAGGCATCTCTCATCATCCAACGCGAGGTACAAAACAATAGCTTGATAATTAGAAGGAGCTCGGACGAATAGTATGTTCACGAACAAACGACCATGTGTGTATCTCACATGCTCCAGATGTAAGTAGTGCATGAAAGAGACCCTTTGAATAGCATCCAATGAGGAAAAGTGACTAGAAAGGCGAGGAAACCACCAATAGGGATAATGGAATCCCAGCCACTGCATGAATCCCAATGTGTGAATAGATTTATTGTCGTTGAACGCGAGGGAAACCCCCCAGTCAACAACCAATGAGGAGAAGTCATATGTTGGGTTCAAGGTTACCTACCAATTATGAAAGTAGGCCTAGGGTGCAAGGTAGGACAATGACTTCATGTGATTCTGAGATACACTCAGGGTATGGTCGAAATGCAAAGTCAAGAGTTCTGAGAGATGGTTGACACGTGCTTTAAAATTCCTTTGAACAAGAGCATCAGACAAATGGATAACTCAAGAAACATAGACTTACAACTGATCATTGAAAAAAGCTTGCGATGCAGGAGGCATCGACAAAATCTCCATAGGGACTGGAAGAATAACTAGTCGGAGGAGTAGACTCTAAGTAACGAGCTCAACTTCCTAAGGTCATCCTAAACCCTAACCTTGGATGAAAATGAACTCAAGAATTTGTGCTCTAACCAAAGGTGATGTAACTGCTACTGATATTTGATAATATTATTTTCACGCCCGTCTTTTTTGTTTTTGTTTTTCATAGACAAAGAAATTTTATGATACATGAGAGGAAATGAGTGTCGCGAGTAAGCAACTAGTTCCAAACAACAGAACACACATATGCTCAATGTAGGGAAGTGCATGTGGTACATGGACACTCGAGGGGATGTTTCCTCTATGGGTAAAGGGTGTCAAGCTACAAAGGATATATAAAAGGCACAACTTGGGTAGTGATGAGAATTGATGGGGCAAGACGCTTATAGCAGGAAAGTGGGAGCCGGTAATAGGCTAAACAATGCAAGCAGGATAATGGGATGCAATTACAACTTAACTTAAAAGTGTCTTTTTTTCGTAGATGTTAGTCCCCTGGGCCAGAAAAAAAGTATAAAATAATACCCTGGAGAACTCTTCTAGCCAATGGTGGCCAGAGTATTCCTTTTTCATAAGTAGTCTACTTGGTCCGGAAAAGGGTTAAACGTATACCAAATAGAAATGTAAGTTTTCAAACTGTGAAGTAAAGCAATGCATATATTCTTAAGAAAAACAGAATTTAATCAATGGCTCATACACATAGTACACAGATATTTATACTGGAAACCCCCAATCAGGGAAAACCTCTCTTATATTCATTATATAGAATTCCACCATTCACCATACAATATATACAATGTTTTTAGGTATTCTATAGATATCAAAACCCTAATCCCTTAATACGGGATTAATTTAGAAAACCGCTAAAAATAGAAAAAACCGCCCAAAAAAAAAATCAGGGCACTGCCCCGAACGTTGCACGTAACCAGGGGAGCGCATACCTGGCCCCCCCTGGGACCCCCCTAGGAAGCGCCCGACACACATGACACAAAGATCACTACTAGAGGGATCGTCAGACGCAGTTTTCAAATCTGGCGCGCCCACACACACACATGAAAAGAATATAACACATACCCAACATTCTCCCACTTCTTGTTTTCTTTGCATCCAGGGGTCCACAGGATTATAGTATACAATCCAAGGCAGCAATTCCAATTGTTACTCTACACCATGAGAACTTTTCTATGCTCACAGACTTTGTCAATGAATCTACAACATTCTTCAAAGTGTCAACCTTTTCCAGCAACAACTTTTTTTCCTCAACCATGTCTCTCACAAAGTGATACTGAACATGAATATGCTTCATCTTCGAATGAAAGTTGGGTTCTTTGCCAGGAAGATTTCACTCTGACTATCACAATCTAATCTCATTGCTTGTTGTACCAACCCAATACCCGAACATAATCTATGTAACCATATTGCTTCCTTGCTTGCATGAGTGGCTGCCATGTATTTAGCTTCTGCAGTTAAGAGTGCCACTACAGCCTATATTTTTCTCATCCAACTGATTGCTCCTCCAAATAGGTTAAACACATACCCACTTGTAGATCTTATGCGATCCAGATGTCCAGCCCAGTTTGCATCAACAAAGACACGTATGTACACCCTTATGTCCAATCCTGGTCTTCCTTGGTAGCACAATCCATAATTGGTAGTGCCACGCAAATACCTGAAGACCCTCTTTACTATTGTCCAATGCCCCTTCCCTAGTTTTGACATATACCTGCTCAAAACTCCCACTGCATGTGCAATGTCCGATCTAGTACACACCATTTCTTACATCAAACTGCCAACTGCACTAGCATAGGGAACATGGGACATGTCCTCTTCTTCTTCCTGTGTCTTGGGACAATGATATGCAAATAACTTTACACCTATAGGAAGAGGAACCTTGATCGGTTTACTTCCATGCATATTAAACCTCTGCAATATCGTCTCAACATATTTTCTCTGATTCAACCAGAGTTTCTTGTTTTCACAATCTCTTTTAATCTCCATTCCCAGAATGAAGTTAGCAGCACCAATATCCTTCATGTCAAAATTGGAGGATAGTTGTGATTTCACCTCCTTGATAACGTCCATGTTACTTCCTACCAGCAACATGTCATCAACATACAACACTATGTAAATGAATTGATTACCAACCTGCTTGGAATGTACACAGTGATCAGCCCTGCTTGGAATGTACACAGTGATCAGCCCTGCTTCTCATAAATCCCAATCCAAGGATGTATGTGTCAAACTTTTGGTACCACATCCTAGGTGATTGCTTCAGACAATATAG
>JASDQU010738369.1:71403-105297 GCA_032191745.1 Picea mariana | reverse complement strand
TAGATTTCACAAGGGATAAATATGGTAAGGTAATGTTTGTGGGGGAAATTGCTTCTTTCCAATAAACTAGAAAGTAACGTGATTAAGTAACGTGATTTTCCCATAATGCAAAAATAAGCGCTTTATGCCAATTTTTATGATTATCATTGACAGTTTTCTTAATAATTTTTAAAAGTTTTTTATTGGTAGATTCCATTAAACCATTACCTTATGGGTAATAATTAGTTGAATGATTCATTTTAATGCCCTTTTGTATTCCATATTCAGTGAGTGTTAAAGCAGAAAAAATAACTTATGTTGTCAAAAATCAATGTGCTTGGAAGACCAAATCTTGTAATAATGAACTAATCAATGAAAGAAATTACATGTTCAGCAGTAATAGATTTCAAGGGGATGGCCTCCACCCATTTTGTGAAATAATCGGTGGCAGTAAGAATATACCTATGTTGCAGTAAGAATATTTGGAACAATTTCACCAATGACATCAAGACCCCATTGATCAAAGGGTTGATCAACGATTACAGGTTGCAAAGGTAACACTACTTTTTTGTCTCTACCAACTGAAGTTTGACAATCTTTGCACTTGTGGGCATGAGCATGTGCGTCTTTGAATACAGTCAGCCAATAATAACCTGCATGTAAAATTTTATGTGCAGTTGTGTCACCACCAAAGGGTCACCTACAGGTCCATTATGTAAATCAAATAAAACCTTATCAACCTCTTCCTTTTCTAAACATATAAGCAACATCGAATCGTAATTTTGACTAAATAAAATGCCATTGAAAAGTTGGTATTGACTCGCTTTTAGTCTCAAATCACGTTTCTTTTTCGCGTCCAAATACAAAGGTGAGGTACCATGAGTCAAATAATAAATTATATTTGAGTATTGTGAATTAAAACATCAGGAATGGCACATACCTCTTGTGGATGTTCAGTTTCTTGATCATCACAAGTATTATCAGATTTAGAGTCAATGGTTTGAGTAACCAACTTACACGGTCCTTGACCACGAACGATTTTTGCAGGTTTTATGTATAAATCATATTCTTGAAGCCCAGTAAGCCAATGAGATCTCTTTTCTCCAACATCTTTTTGTAACAATAAAATTCTTATTATAGAATAAGGAACGATCACTTTCATGTGATATTTGATGAGAAAAGGTCTGAAATGTTTAATTGATTTGAGAAGCACATAGGCTTGCTTTTCAACATCAGAATATTTAAGTTCAACACCTTGTAATCATGAACTATTAAAAGTTATTGGTATCTCTACATCTTGATCACTTTTTGGTATCTCTACATCTTTGAAGGTTGTTTGCTAGTGAAGGCCAAAGGCCTGCCATCTTGCATGAGGACAACCCCAATTCCTTTCTGGAAGCATCACATTCCAGTACAAAACTCTGTTACGAGAAAAATATCTCTATGACTAGGGGAAAACCACAATAGACGGAACTACACCCAAAATCAAATCTTATCTCAAATATGTTGTATAAATGAAATGCTAACAAGAGAAGGATAGAAGCCTACCTCATCCGGACATCCAAAGAAGATTATCGTTGAGAACGTGACCCAAAGCTTTATACCTGCAAATTGTCCTCAATAACCAAGATACATAAGCATGTGGCAATGATATATAATGTTAGCATATAAATTAGCATAATCCATTAACATACATAACAAATACGCCCATGGAAAGCAATACAAATATTTTCAAGATATCAATTGGACGAGAAAAGAGTATTTATATTAATGTAATCAACAAAAGTACATAGGTGACAAACTTTTGTAACGACACATATCGGAACCGAGAAACTAAGTCCCTCCAGCTAGGTCTCCACCACTTCAATCCTCCACAAAGGCAAGCTCACATGTAGGAGTCAATGAGGTTCTCCATCACAAGATAGGAAAAGCTTGGGGGATGAACACAAGAAGTTTAAACTTTCAAGGACAAAGGGATGCAGACTCAATTGAGGGGAAATTTCTCCAGTGTCTTTTCTCTCAATGATGAATTGTGCATATGAAAGGCTTAGATATGGCTCAACTTATAGCCTCCGAATGGAATTGAAGNGCAAGCTCACATGTAGGAGTCAATGAGGTTCTCCATCACAAGATAGGAAAAGCTTGGGGGATGAACACAAGAAGTTTAAACTTTCAAGGACAAAGGGATGCAGACTCAATTGAGGGGAAATTTCTCGAGTGTCTTTTCTCTCAATGATGAATTGTGCATATGAAAGGCTTAGATATGGCTCAACTTATAGCCTCCGAATGGAATTGAAGGGTCGAGTTGGACCCTTTCCAGTATACGAAAGGTTAAGGATCATGGATCTTGTGACATGGAATGGAAACTCAACATAATTTTTATTTTTTGAGTGCCAAACCCAATGTACACGGGTTGTAATGGAGCAACTCGTGTATGTACGTGTGTGCATAACTGGGAGGTCGCATACATGTATAAAAATGAGTATTTTAAGCTCTGGAGTGATGGGAAATGAGGTCTGCATAGGGAAATGGAAGGCCATCCAAGCAAGATGCATGGAGTGAGGAAATTTTTTCTATAATAGATGCCCCCTAATGTGTGAGGTCAAAGGAGTATATGTGATGGCCGAAATACATTATAATTCCCAGAAGTGGAGTAATGAAGAATCAGGTGGAAGTACTAGTTACTCATGAGAATATTACAATCCATAATTCCTTTGTACACATGGATGCCAATCTGAATTACAATGCAGATCCATGTGGATATATATCAAATTGTTGTTCATGGCCATGAATAGGCAATACAAAGTGGACATATGCCATAGGTTGTCATACTCATGAACAAGACATAGTGGAGTCCAGTCTCAAAATAAACCGAAGATATATGTATACAATGGAGTACAATATAGGTATTGGTCCAATGAAAGACAACAACAAATATGGGGTGTTGCTACTATAAGTTGGACGTATTATACACTATCCTTTGAAGGTGCAAGTCTACATTATCTGAATAGAGGAGTTGAAGTCGAATACAATGAGACTTCGTTTGATTACTGGTCATTAAGGTATACTGTAACAAATGCTAGACAACCCACCGATAATGGAAGTAGGTGTCAAGGCATTGAGTACATTCAAAAAGTTTGAATAAGGATGTTGAATTCAAACACTTGAAGAATCCATCAATCAGGAGACATTGATGCATTCCCCACTGTCGATGGCAGGAGAAATTTCCACTGATGATTGCAAGCCTCTAGGTACTCAAAGGACTCTACATCTCAATTCTAGAATAGATGAGTTGAATTCGATGGAAGGAGACCCACTAAAAGGAGAGCATTAAGGCATCTCTCATCATCCAACGCGAGGTACAAAACAATAGCTTGATAATTAGAAGGAGCTCGTACGAATAGTATGTTCATGAACAAACGACCATGTGTGTATCTCACATGCTCCATATGTAAGTAGTGCCTGAAAGAGACCCTCTGAATAGCAGCCAATGAGGAAAAGTGACTAGAAAGGTGAGGAAACCACCAATAGGGATAATGGAATCCAAGCCACTGCATGAATCCCAATGTGTGAATAGATTTATTGTCGTTGAACGCAAGGGAAACCCCCTAGTCAACAATGAATGAGGAGAAGTCATATGTTGGGTTCAAGGTTACCTACCAATGATGGTTACCTACCAATGATGAAAGTAGGCCTAGGGTGCAAGGTAGGACAACGACTTCATGTGATTCTGAGATACACTCAGGGTATGGTCGAAATGCAAATTCAAGAGTTCTGAGAGATGGTTGACACATGCTTTAAAATTCCTTTGAACAAGAGCATCAGACATATGGATAACTCAAGAAACGTAGACTTAACACTGATCATTGAAAAAATCTTGCGATGCAGGAGGCATCAACAAAATCTCCATAGGGACTGGAAGAATAACCAATCGGAGGAGTAGACTCTAAGTAATGAGCTCAACTTCCTAAGGTCATCCTAAACCCTAACCTTGGATGAAAATGAACTCAAGAGTTTGTGCTCTAACCAAAGGCGATGTAACTGCTACTGATATTTGATAATATTATTTTCACGCCCGTCTTTTTTGTTTTTGTTTTTCATAGACAAATAAATGTTATGATACATGAGAGGAAATGAGTGTCATGAGTAAGCAACTAGTTCCAAACAGCAGAACACACATATTCTCAATGTAGGGAAGTGCATGTGGTACATGGACACTTGAGGGGATGTTTCCTCTACGAGTAAAGGGTGTCAAGCTACAAAGGATATATAAAAGGCACAACTTGGGTAGTGATGAGAATTGATGGGGCAAGACGCTTATAGCAGGAAAGTGGGAGCCGGTAATAGGCTCAACAATGCAAGCAGGATAATGGGATGTAATTACAACTTAACTTAAAAGTGTCTTTTTTTCGTAGATGTTAGTCCCCTAGGCCAGAAAAAAAGTATAAAATAATACCCAGGAGAACTCTTCTAGCCAATGGTGGCCAGAGTATTCTTTTTTCGTAAGTAGTCTACTTGGTTCAGAAAAGGGTTAAACTTATACCAAATAGACATGTAAGTTTTAAAACTGTGAAGTAAAGCAATGCATATATATTCTTAAGAAAAAAAGAATTTAATCAATGACTCATACACATAGTACACAGATATTTATACTGGAAACCCTCAACCAGGGAAAACCTCTCTTATATTCATTATATCGAATTTCACCATTCACCATACAATATATACAATGTTTTTAGGTATTCCATAGATATAAAAACCCTAATCCCTTAATACGGGATTAATTTAGAAAACCGCTAAAAATAGAAAAAACCACCCTAAAAAAATTCCAGGGCGCTGCCCCAAACGTTGCGCGTAACCAAGGGGGGGCATACCTCGCCCCCCCTGGGACCCCCCTAGGAAGCGCCCGACGCACATGACACAAAGATCACTACTAGAGGGATCGTCAGACGTAGTTGTCAAATCTGGCGCACCCACACACACACATGAAAAGAATATAACACATACCCAACATTCTCCCACTTGTTGTTTTCTTTGCATCCAAGGGTCCACAGGATTATAGTATACAATCTAGGGCAGCAATTCCAATTGTTACTCTACACCAGGAGAACTTTTCTGTGCTCACAGACTTTGTCAATGAATCTACAACATTCTTCAAAGTGTCAACCTTTTCCAGCAACAACTTTTTTTCCTCAACCATGTCTCTCACAAAGTGATACTGAACTTGAATATGCTTCATCTTCGAATGAAAGTTGGGTTCTTTTCTAGGAAGATTGCACTCTGACTATCACAATCTAATCTCATTACTTGTTGTACCAAACCAATACTTGAACATAATCTCGGTAACCATATTGCTTCCTTGCTTGCATGAGTGGCTGCCATGTATTCAGCTTCTATAGTTAAGAGTGCCACTACAGCTTGTCTTTTGCTCATCCAACTGATTGCTCCTCCAAATAGGTTAAACACATACCCACCTGTAGATCTTATGCGATCCAGATGTCCAGCCTAGTCTACATCAACAAAGACATGTATGTCCACCCTTATGTCCATTCCTGGTCTTCCTTGGTAGCACAATCCATAATTGGTAGTGCCACGCAAATACCTGAAGACCCTCTTTACTATTGTCCAATGCCCCTTCCCTGGTTTTGACATATACCTGCTCAAAACTCCCACTGCATGTGCAATGTCTGGTCTAGTACACACCATTTCTTACATCAAGTTGCCAACTGCACTGGCATATGGAACATGGGACATGTCCTCTTCTTCTTCTTGTGTCTTGGGACAATGATATGCAAATAACTTTACATCTATAGGAAGAGGAACCTTGACCAGTTTACTTCCATGCATATTAAACCTCTGCAATATCGTCTCAACATATTTTCTTTGATTCAACCAGAGTTTCTTATTTGCATGATCTCTTTTAATCTCCATTCCCATAATGAAGTTAGCAGCACTGATATCCTTCATGTCAAAATTGGAGGATAGTTGTTATTTCACCTCCTTGATAACATCCATGTTACTTCCTACCAGCAACATGTCATCAACATACAACACTACGTAAATGAATTGATTACCAACCTACTTGGAATGTACACAGTGATTAGCCCTGCTTCTCACAAATCCCAATCCAAGGATGTATGTGTCAAACTTTTGGTACCACATCCTAGGTGATTGCTTCAGACCATATAGTGACTTCTTTAGCTTACAAACAAGCTCTTTCTTTCCCTTCACTACAAATCCTTCTGGTTGCTTCATATAGATTTATTCTTCCAGATCCCCATGTAGGAATGATGTCTTCACATCCATCTATTCCACTTCAAGATCAAAAGCAGGAGCAATAGATAAAAGAAATCTAATAGATGTTAACTTGGCAACAGGAGAAAAAATCTCACCAAAGTCAATTCCCTCTACCCGAGAATAACCTTTTGCTACTAACTGAGCTTTGTATTTCTCCACTTTACCTTCTGCATTAAACTTCTTCTTAAACAACCATTTTGTACCCACATATTTTCTTCTAGTTGGCAACTCAACTATATCCCATGCCTCATTCTTATCCAAGGCATCCATTTATTCAACCATGGCCTTCTTCCATAGTTTACTATCATTTGAATTCATTGCTTCCCTGACAGTTCTAGGATCATCATCAGTAATAGATAAAGAAAAATTGGAATGGAAATTAGGTGGACTATACCTTTCTGGTTGCCTTCTTTCTCTCACTGATCTCCTCAATACTGGGGTATGAGGTTCTTCTTCTTCTTTTGCTTCATCTTCTTCAGATGATTCAGATTTTGCATCATCCAACTCCAACTCTATTTTCTCAGGTTCTTCTGGCCTTGGTAGGAATTCTTGTTTGGAAACATCTTTTACCTCTCTGAAAACAACATCTCGACTGTAAACAGTCTTCTTGGTTTCTAGGTTCCAAAGCTTATAACCTTTCACACCATCTTTATAACCAATAAAGATACACTTTTCAACCTTTTTATCCATCTTACTCCTATTTTCCTTTGGAACATGTACATAATCATCACAACCAAACACTCTAAGATGTTGAAGAGAGGGTTTCTTTCCAATCCATACCTCGTGTGGAGTTTTATCATCCAACGCTAATGAAGGTGATCGATTGACCATGTAACATGTTGTACCCACTGCCTCTGCCTAGAATTCTTGTCCTAACTTGGCACCACTGAGCATGCTCCTTGATTTTTCCATAAGTGTCTTGTTCATCCTTTCTGCAACTCCATTCTGTTGAGGAGTGTATGGAGTAGTCTTCTACCTTGATATACCACACTTCTTACATAATTCTTCGAATTCATTTCCACATAATTCTCCACTATTATCTGTTCTCAATGCCTTTATTTTATTTTCTGTCTGATTTTCTACCAGGGCCTTAAACTCTTTAAATTTATCAAACACATCAGATTTCTTTCGAAGAAAATAAAACCATGTGTTCCTTGAGAAATCATCTATGAATGAAAAATAATACAAAGATTTACCTAGGGATGGAACAAGAACAGGTCCAAACACATCATTGTGTATCAACTCTAAGATCCCCTTTCCTCTTGTAGCACCAGATGGGAATCTTACTCAATTATGTTTACCATATATGCAATGTTCACAGAAATCAAAATCCAGAGTGCAATTAGACATACCTTCAACCATACCTTTACCGTGTAGTGTTCGAAGGCTCTTTTCTCCAATATGCCCCAGTCTTTGATGCCACAACATGGTCTTCTTTTCAGGGATGGTATTGGTCTTTTCTCCTTCATTTCTCTGCTCAGGGACAATAGAACAGTTACACCCATTAGTATAAGTGCTTCCCAACAACTTGTATATAGTTCCACACCGAACTCCCCTCATCAACACCATTGCTCCTCGCACCAGCTTGCAAGTGCCCTTTCCCAATACAATATCCACTCTTGCATCATCCAACTTGCTTACAAATATTAGGCTCCTAGCTAGTTTTGGAATGTGCAGAACCCCAGGGAGAGTTATAATCCTTCCATCTTTTAGTAGCAACTTCACCCTTCCACGTCCTATGATTTTTGTTGTCGAGTCATCTCCTAGGAATACATCACCACCATCATATTTTTCATATTCAGAGAACCACTCCTTGTGAGGAGTCATATGGTATGACGCACCTGAATCGATCAACCATACATTATGGTCTACATGTGTACTTGTAGATGCCATGTAAACATCACCTCCTTCTTCAGTGGAGGTTTTCGCCTCTTTCAAAGAGGTACTATCAGATCCCTTTGTTTTTCAACCTTCTTAGACTTGCAATCTTTCTTATAATGCCCTATTTTACCACACTTCCAGTATTTGCTCAAAGATTTTCCTGGAGACTTAGATCTCCCCCTCGAAGGCTTTCCAGGATTCTTGTCTTGGGTACGACCTCTTACAAATAAAGCATCTGTGTTATGACTATCCATGTTTTTCTGCCTCATCTCTTCAGATAACAAGGATGAAACTACTTCCTCATACTTCAATGTAGATTGAGTGGTACTACCAATTGCTACAACCAGATTATCCCAAGAGTCTAGAAAAGAACATAACAAAGTAATACACTTATCTTCTTCTGCAATCGTAATATTAACAGAGACAAGTTGACTTACCAGAGTATTAAAGGCATTTAGATGTTTTGTCATAGAATCTCCATCTTCCATCCTAAGATGGTGCAGCTTCTTTCAAAGAAACAACTTGTTTACCAGGGACTTTAATTGATACAAATTCCCTAACTTATTCCATAGTTCATTGGTTGTAGATTCTCCCAATAGATTCAACAACACCGAATCTACCAGGCAGAGTCGAATACTACTCCTTGCTCTTCTGTCCAACTTCTCCTAATCTTCCTTTGACATACCAGTAAGTGGTGTACTAGTAGGTTGTGTACCAGTCGTCTGTGTGCCAGTAGGTTGTGTACCAGGATCCACAACGATCCATTGTTCTTTGTCTACAAGAAGGTCCTCCATCTTGAGCTTCCATAGCTCAAAGTTTTTACCGTTGAACTTCTCTATCTCGATTCTAGAAGAGCTCACCATTCCTCTTTATACACTCGAATAACCACTACAAAAACTCCCACTAAACCCAGGTTTATCACAGAACCAATATAAACTTGATCTATCAAGATTGAGCCAAACCCTCAGCAACAAAGGCGTCCCTCTGAAGACAAAAACGAGCTCTGATACCACATGTAAGTTTTAAACCTGTGAAGTAAAGCAATGCATATAGATTCTTAAGAAAAACAGAATTTAATCAATGGCTCATACACATAGTACACAGAGATTTATACCGAAAACCCTCAACCGGGGAAAACCTGTCTTATATTCATTATATCGAATTTCACCATTCACCATACAATATATTCAATGTTTTTAGGCATTCTGTAGATACCAAAACCCTAATCCCTTAATCTGGGATTAATTTAGAAACCACTAAAAATAGCAAAAATTGCCCGGTGTTGAACGTTGCGCGTAACTAGGGGGGGCCATACCTGGCCCCCTGTGGGACCCCCCTAGGAAGCGCCCGGCACACACGACACAAAGATTACTACTAGAGGGATCATCAGACGCAGTTGTTGAATCTAACATGCCCACACACACACATGCAAAGAATATAAAACATACCCAATAAGACGTCCTTTCAAAACCATTTAACGAGTGTGAAAGAGACAAGTTCACTCGGCAATCTTTTCATTTTTTTTTAGCTTGAAAAGAGCTTAACTAAGACTCTAGGATGTTTTTCTAAGAAACATATCATAGGGGAGGCCAAGGCTCCAATGCAGGACTTCTATCGAAATCCAACAACTCACTTGTAGTTGAGACAATCTTGGTAGAAACCAAAGCTTTCCAAGTCAACGAGGATAAAATACTTGCAAAGGATCCTTCATCTACAATATATCGAGGAATTCCCATTATCTGGAAGGGTGCAGAAGAAGGAATACAAGGCTCTACAAGATCATTCCAATCAAAGGAAACAATCCTAGGACTTGGAGGGAGCATACTTGGAGAGAGTGGAATATTCCCTTGTTCAGAAGGTACATAACTAGAAATACTATGGACATGGTCGAAAGATGCATCACCCCCCAAAAGAAGAGTGATATTGACTGAAGATTGCATCGGCAATGTCACTTCCTTAGGGTTGTCACTCCCCAAGAGAAGAGTGGGATCGGTCGAAGATTGCATCCGAATGACCGCTGAATCAACCAAAGAAGGATTAGATAGTTGGGAAACTGAAGACGATTTAGAACCCAAAGGGCCATGAGATAAGGACCACACTTCTCATACCATGATAGTAGCATGGCACAAGTGAGTTAAGTGTCCTCCTTTGCAAATTCTACAAAGGAACTTTGGATTACGTCCTATACGTCTAGGCTTCTCAATTGTATCAATGCCCACAGCACGATTTGTAGTGGTCAGTGACAAGCTCCCAGCGTGACTTACAGAGGCTAGTAGTTAATCTCCAACATGGATTGCGGAGGTTGGCGATGTTTTTCTAGTGTGACTAGATGTTGATATTATGGTAGTTGTGGGAGGTATTAACCTCCATTTGTGAACTTTGATGAGATTAGAATATTTCGGAAGTGAGAAAAGACTTGGACACAACCCTAGAAGTAAAGTCAGCTAAAGAGAATATTTTATATTAAGTCTTTAGCACCCAGAAAGAGAAGTTGTCCCAGACAACCTGGTAAGAGCAGTATAAATACAGGACGTCGGTTCTCATTTGAGACAGATATCTCGAAACTGCA
Organism: Picea mariana; assembly: GCA_032191745.1. Classification (NCBI taxonomy): domain Eukaryota; kingdom Viridiplantae; phylum Streptophyta; class Pinopsida; order Pinales; family Pinaceae; genus Picea; species Picea mariana. The sequence goes on along the minus strand of JASDQU010738369.1, from coordinate 94,571 downwards.
TAAATCCACTTGTGCGCACTGTAGAAATCTAGTAGTGCGCAAGTCTAAGGAGTAGTTGCAGCTACAGTTCCTGCAATCTGTATTTTCGGTTTTTCTGGGTTGGACTTTCTGATCAATTTTGGTTCTCTTTGCTTGGTGCATTATCCTTGGTTGGCCCTTGATTTGCTACCAGAATTATTTTCTCTGTCAAGGTCAAGGTGCTCAGGGGTGGCATTAGTGCCTATGGTTGGGTGACAATATTGTTGTATTGTATATGGTTAAACGAGCACACCCACTTTTCTAACAAGTTATGGGCCCACACCTCCTTCATTCATTCTAACCACTGGAAGGAAGCTAAGCCATAAGGTTATCAAGCTCGTTGAAGAACTTTCGCTAGGGTTTCTAGCAGGTGCAGTTACTGAAGCATTACTGCTAGGGTTACTAGCAGGTGCAGTTGCAGAAACCCTAAAACTCTTGCCTAGCACCTTATGATGGAATACCTTACTCAAGGAGAAGATATTATAGTGTGCCTTAGTCCAACGCACTCTTGGCACTCTCATAAGGAAAAAACATCAAGGTTGAGATTTTGGGTCAAAGCTTGACCAGTTATGAGTCAACAGAAATCATGAATGAAAAGATGGATCATCTACACTATTCAGCACTCACAGGAACTCTTGAAGATGACATGTGGATAATTGATAGTGGAACTTCAGGCATATGACAAGAGACCATGCCAGACTCTCTAATCTAAATGAAAAGAAGACATCCTACAAGGTAGAACTTGGAGATAAAAACACATATCCAGTCAAAGGAATTGGTCAAGCCTCCGTCAAATTGAAAACAGGTAACAATGTTCATTTGAGCAATGTCTTATATGTACCTGGTTTAGAAAAGAATCATGTATCCATATCTTGCCTATAAGACAAAGGAAACATAATAGACTTTGTAGATCGAAAAGTATTATCTTGGTCTAGAGACTCCAACATAGAGAACACTAGAGTTATTGGAACCCGTGAAGGAAGATTGTACAGACTACTAGAAAGAAATAATGAAGCTCTTGTACATGATGAAGTCAATCCCAATGAACTTTGGCATAGAAGGTATGCTCATATCAACTATCAAGCATTACCTTTCCTCAAAAATATGGTTGAAGAAATACCAAAACTACAATATACACATGAAGGAATTTGCAAAGGATGTGCTCTTGGTAAGAATGTTAAGAAATCATTCTCAAGCAGCAATAATAGATCTAAGGAAATCCTAGATCTAATACATTCAAATGTTTGCGGTCTAATGCCAGTCAAATCTCTAGGAGGTTCTCTTTACTATGTAATCTTCATAGATGATTACTCAAGAAAGACTTGGTTATATCTCTTGAAGACAAAGGACGAAGTTTTCAGCAAGTTTCAATAATTCAAAGTAGAGATGGAGAACCTCGCAAACAAGAAAATCAAGACCTTGAGAATAGATAATGGAGGCGAATATACATCCAAGGAATTTGTTGCCTTTTGAAAATCGGCAGGGGATGGGAGGGAGCTAATTGTTCCTCATAATCCTCGACAAAATGGCGTAGCAGAAAGGAAGAACAGATCTATTGAATAAACTGTGAAAGCGCTAATGACCGATCAAGGTTTATCTATGTATTTGTGGGGAGAAGCAACCATGACAGCAATATATGTTCAAAACAGAAGTACCCACCACATATGGAAGGATATGACTCCAGAAGCAGCCTTCTCAGGAAAGAAACCTAATGTGGAACACTTAAGATTCTTTGGATGCCCTGTTTACATTTACATTCCCAAGGATAAAAGGAAGAAATTAGAACCCTTGGGAAAGAAGGGCATATTCGTAGGATACAGTGAATCATCAAAGGCCTAAAGAATATATATCCCGTAACAACATAAGGTTGAAGTCAGCAAAGACGTAATCTTCAATGAAAATATGGCTTTCAATAAATCCATAGAAGAAACTATAGAAGAACAAGAATATGAAGATCCTAAAGAAGAAAGAAGATGTCTTCCAAAAAGTCTGAATGAAGAAACGAAACAACTTGATCATCTGATGCAACCATGTGAAACTATTGAATCAGACACTGTACCCAAAACCAAGAAATTTCCAGGTTGGCTTGAAGATACTCTACAAGAAGCAGAGAGACTCAAATCCCCAAGTAGCACCTTCAGAAAAAGCAAAATGCCCAAAATATACTCCAGTTATGCAACAAGTAGACAAAGCTTCTAAATGAAGAACCCACCACATTTGAAGAGGCAACTCAGAAGAAACAATGGAAAGAAGCCATGACAGAATAACACCAGTCCATCTTGAAAAATGATGTATGGGAAATTGTCCCTAGACCCAAAGAAAAATCAGTAGTAACTTCAAAATGGGTCTATAAGATCAAACATGCAGCAGACAAAAGCGTGGACAAACACAAAGCAAGGTTCGTAGCTAGAGAGTTCTCCCAGAAGGAGGGAGAAGACTATGACGAGACATTTGCTCCTGTTGCCAGATATACTTCTATTAGAGCCATTATGTCTCTTATTGCTTCCATGGGATGGAGTTTACATCATATGGATGTAAAGACAACTTTCCTCAATGGAGAAATTGAAGAAGAAGTATACATTGAGCAACCTCAAGGATTTGAAGTACACTCCAGAGACACTCATGTTTGTAGACTAAAGAAATCCTTGTATGGACTCAAGCAAGCTCCAAGAGCTTGGTATGCCAAAATAGACAACTACTTAATAAGACTTGGCTTCTCCAAGAGTCATGCAGATCCAAATATTTACTACAAAGTCATGAATAATGCACCTGTGATTCTACTGCTATATGTCGATGATTTATTCTTGACAAATGAAGAGTCTCTCATCATCCAGTGTAAGAAGGAACTAGCTTCTGAGTTTTATATGAAAGATCTTGGTCTCATGCATTATTACTTGGGACTAGAAGTATGGCAGAAGCATGGTGAAGTATTTCCTGGACAAGGAAAGTATGCAGTGAAGATTTTTCATAAGTTTGGAATGATGGATTGCAAATCCATGGACACTCCTATGACCATAGATATAAGGAAAGTAAGAGACTTGGATTTTGATCCAGTAGACATGTCCCTATATCGGCAATTGATTGGGTCATTGATGTATTTAGTGAATACTCAACCAGATATTTGCTTTGCTATAAACACCATAAGCCAGTTTCAGGTGGAACCCCTACATGAGCATTGGATAGTTGCAAAGCATGTTCTAAGATATAATCATGGGATGCTAAACTATGGCTTAAGATATACAACATCCAGTGATATATAGCTTCATGGATTTGCATATTCAGATTGGGCAGGAAGTTCAGAAGACATAAAGAGCACTTCGGGGATCTGTTTCAGCTTGGGCTCTGCTACGATATCTTGGGGCAGCAGGAAACAAAAATCTGTCACACTCAGCACAGCAGAAGCAGAATATATCGCATCATGTGAGGCATGTACAGAAGCAGTATGGCTGAGAAAGATGATTTCTGGATTATTTGATCAGGTTCCAGATTTGACCATAATATACTGTGACAATCAGAGTTGTATAAGGCTATCCGAACACCTAGTGTTTCATGAATGGTCGAAACACATTGAGATCAAATACTACTTTATTCAAAATAAAGTCCAAGAAGGAGAAGTGAAGCTCCAGTATATCCCTACAAATGAGCAGACAAGAGATATTTTGACAAAGCCTATGTCCAGGATAAAGTTTGCATACTTACAAGACAAGTTGGGGATCGTGGAAATAACTCCCTTAGATGAAAGGGAAGAGATGGCTCTCCAGGTTGGGAGGGAGCACTGATACATCATTGATTTATGTACAGTCATTTTCCAGTTTGGAAAATGGTCCAAGATGGGCGATTCCTTTCGAGTTCGAAAAGTGGTTTGAGATTTTTTATGGACAGACATTTTCCAGTTCGGAAAATGGTCCAGATCAGACAATCATTTTCGTAATGAAAATGGTTCGATAGATTGTTGATGTGCCATAGACAACGATTCCCCTTGTGGCCAGTATGGGAGAATGGTCTAGGATAGTCATTCTTCTTGGAAATCACTCTCAGTAGTGGTCAAGAAGAATGGTATGCATCATCGGGCAGTCATTCTTTCGAAGTTCATAGTTGTGAGCAGTTTCGAAGAAAGGTTTTTTTTGGAGGTTGGTGCAGGACAGTCATTTCCTTAGGAAATGGTCCAGACAGTCATTCCCTAGGGTAGACTCATTCTCTACAAGTTGCACTATGTTTAGTGTCAGAGGAATGGCCCAATTAGGTGAATGGTCCAAGTTCAACAATCAAGGATAGGAATTCCCTAGGGCAAACTCATTCTCTCCAGGTTGCACTATGTTTAGTGCCGGAGGAATGGCCCATTTAGGTGAATGGCCCATGCTCATAAATCAGGGACAGTTATTCTTCCATGCTTGGGAAGAATCCATATAGCCCATGGTTGATGTTTTTATTGTATGAGGGCAGATGCTCTTCCAAATATCACAGGTGTGAGTGGAAGAATGGCCCAGATGACTCAGTTTATATCATGATATTTTTTTTATGCAGGTTGATATCAAATGATATGATTGCTATGGAGACTATATGTCTCTGGACAGTAGATGTATGTTATTGTGGTGGATGTGTTCCACTGGTTGTGACTATGTTTCATTGATTAAGTAGTTGTGTGCTACTTGGGGTGGTTGTGTACCACTGGATAGTAGTTATGTACTACTATGGATAGACACGGTTTTGTTCTATCAGATGACATTGTACTAATTGTCATGGAGATTATCCAATTGGATAATATTGACAATGCTCGTGATTTGATCATGAGATAGTCTGTGTTGCTATGATGATGCTACCGGTTGAATGGTCTGTTTGTGCTCAAGACCATTACCTTTAATACCTTTCTAGCTAGGAGGGAGTGTTGATATTATGGTAGTTGTGGGAGGTATTAACCTCCATTTGTGACCATTGTTGAGATTAGAATATTCTGGAAGCGAGAAAAGACTTGGACACAACCCTAGAAGTAAAGTCAACTAAAGTGAATATTTTATATTAAGTCTTTAGCACCCAGAAAGAGAAGTCGACCCAGACATCCTGGTAAAAGTAGTATAAATACAGGATGCCAGCTCTCATTTGAGACAGTTATCTCGAAACTAGAGAAATCCACTTGCGCACACTACAGAAATCTAGTAGTGTGCAAGTATGGGGAGCAGTTGGAACTGCAGTTCCTACAATCTGTATTTTCAAGTTTTATGGGTTGGAATTTTTGATCATTTTTGGTTATCTTTGCTTGGTGCATTAACCTTGGTTGGCTATTGATTTGCTACTGGAATTCTTCTCTCTGTCAAGGTCAAGGTGCTCGGGGGTGGCATTAGTGCCTATGGTTGGGTGACAACATTGCTATATTGTCTATGGTTAAACGAGCACACCCACTTTTCTAACACTAGCAATGACTATAGTTATGCCCCCAGCATGACATGCAATGGTCGGTTGCTTGTCCCCAACATGATTTGAAGAGGCTGGTGATAGGTCTCCAACATGACTAGTATAGGTTGGTTTCAAGTCTCCAACATTACTTGCAAAGGTTGGTGACTTAATGTCAGTATGACTCGCAGTGACTGGACTTGTGCTTCAAGCATGACTTGCAGCGGTTGGTTGTAACATTTGAGACCATGGTCCCGGGAAAGACTGGTTTTGAGATATCGCAAGACAAGCAGGGTTTTGGTATACACCATGGCCCTTCCCAATAGGGTAGTATCCTCCTCCCAACTGATTCATAAAAGGGTGTAAGGGCATCATCACTAAGGAAGTCGATTGCAAGGAGAAAGCGACATGATAAGGGTTACTCATGTGAGGATATATGTTTCCCCCGGACGAAGTAACTCCATGCAATGGGTTTCCCATACTATAAAATTGATTCCCCCTAGATGCAACACAATAGGTAAGAGGGAGGTTCGCCATGAGAAAAGCGTTTTCTAGGAACCAACATAGCGGAAGAAGGATAGATGGACAGGATGTAATAAGTATAAGGACTACCCATTTGAGCACTTGATCCTGGAAAATTGAAGCTAGGATTGGGTCTAGAGGAAGGAGGATTCCAACCTCCTACTGTAGGATATGGTTAAGGGATATGACCCCCACCAAACTAAAATGGATAGTAAGGAGGCATCGTGCCCCCAGACCCAAAACTAGGATTCACATAAGACAACGAAACATAGGATGACAAGTGAAAAGGCATGTATGACTAATCCAAAAAGGATCCAGATAAGGCTAAGAACAACTCAGAACTCGTAGAGTCAATTTAGGATGCTAAGAATGGCTTCAGCAGACAGACAAAGGGAAAAAATTCAAAGTTCCCAAAACTCAGTGAAAATGACATCATCGCGAAGAGCGCGTCGTAAGATTTCTAACAACGTAAACGTCTCTTCAAACGAAGCTACGGATCAAAAGATATTCACGGTCAAAGTTTTGGTCAACCTAACCCAGTCAACAGGGATGAGTCAACATTCATAATACTGACCTCAGCATCAGTACGGATGATGTCATCGCTCGTACAGCTTACGTGGCAAGCGTTGAGGGTGACACGTGTCATGTTGACGTGACAGCACCAGAGGCTCCCACGTGTCACTCATTTTTGGACTTTTTAGGCCAACATGTGGACCAATGAAAACATGCCATGTGGTAGTTTATACATGACACATGGCATCCATACAATACATGGAAGGTTGACGTGGCATCCGTATAACATGTGGCAGGATAACATGGCAGAGAGGTGATGTGGCAGGGTGAGTGTGCAAGTAGGTGGCATGGGCCAATGTTTGGCTGCCACGTGGCCCAGTCATGGGCTACCACATGGCAGTGGGAAAATGCCTAATGACGCCCAGCAACCAAAAACTTAAAAATATATATATATTAAATATACCGCCAAATCTGGCGGCGGTTCCGCTAGATTGGTAGCATATTCAATCGATCCGCTATAAATAGACCTCCGCCTCAACCTCTGCCAAACGGTTGTAACCACATATGCTAAAAGGGGAGGCCCGCGGGTTCGACCCTGGGACCTCCACCTAACCAACGCCTTCACATAGCCTCCGCTAACCAGTATGCCCAACAACCCTTTATTGCGTAACCGCCTAACTTGTATTATAAAAAGGGGTTCTTCCAGTGTACAAGAAAGGGGAGCCCAAGCGCACAGTTCTATGGACTTGGCATGGATTTCGAGACAGAGCCCAGTCATTAATTGCAGGTGCAGGCATAAAAATCGAGGCAAGATTTTTCTTGGGTCCAAAAGTGACAGACTCGAATTGAGGCGTGGAGACAATCATTTTTAGGTAATTCAACGCCACAAACGCAGTGGTGATGTTTTTTTTTTTTATCCGAGCAAAGATTTTGTAGCTTAACTCCAAAATGAGGTATACTTATGTATTTTGCCCAATTCCTTTGTGGAGTTAATAAAAAGGCCTACCCATTTGAGAGAAGGACCCGGAGACGTAGTCCGCTAGGGATGAACTCCATTATCAAGTTTTTGCGTTCATATTGCATGTTTATGTCTCTTTCCTTTTGAGCTTTTCCTTCTTTATGGTGCACTTTAGTTTATGATCATTTAATACAATTCTTTAATAAGTCACCAGACGAAAAAGATCTTGGATCATGTTGCTATCAGAGTAGTCGTCTTTGACTTGAATTGTTTAGTATGAATGCTTACTAGGGCCAAGCATAAGTAGGGTAAAGGAACTCTTAATACTTTCAATCCCAAAGTTGGTCATGCATCTCGAAGGAAGAAAATGGCAAAAGAGGACAAGCGTGATGAACAGGAGAAAAACTTTCACATGGTCTTTTATCACATGTGAGAAATGGTCGAACGAATGTATGGAGATTACGAGAAGAGGATGAAGAAGAAAGAGAAGAAAAAGGAAGAACATGCAGATGATGATGCTTCGGTAAACCAAGGGGCTGGAGGAGATCCTCCTGAGCCTCCATATTCACCTTCGAGTTCTAGTTCTTCTTCCTCTTAGCATTCTCATCATTCTCATCATTCTAGCCATAAATCCTCTTTTAAGAAACCATTATTAAAGCTTGATGTAAATTTTGCTTTACTTATGTTTAATAGAGATGTTAATCCTAAAAATCTAGATAATTAGATCCGACATGTTGAAGTATATTGTCGTGTTTAGCATATTAATGAAGAGGAAGTTAAAGTGCAATTGGCTTCTCTTCGGTTGGAAGGCACCGCTCTCATATGGTGGGAGAGCAAGCTTCAGGACAGAAGTAAGTGTGGTAATATTTTTTCCTCGTGGTCGGAATTTAAATCAGAGATAAGAAAGCAGTTCTATCCATTAGGGTATTTACATAAAGAAATGATGGAATGGCAAACCTTAAGACAAAGTAAAGGTCAAATTGTATAAAGTTTCACAACAAAATTTAGGAAGAAAGCTCTTGCATTGAACATTCCTTTGGATTCTTATGAAACTCTAATGAAGTATATTGGCGCACTTCACAATTATATTTATCATACTTTACTCTTCTTTAACCCCACCATTCTTGACAAAGTTTGTGTGCAAGCCACTCACCTTGAGAACACAGGAAAATATGTTCAAGAAGATCCCACGAAGAAACCTTCCAATATCCCACATAAATCTTTCAAGAGGTTTAAAAGGAAGGACAAGAGGACCGCTACAGTAATGAGAGAAGGAGGAAAACCATCTTGCACTCATTGGAAGAAGAGAGGTAACGATGAAGAACATTGTTGGAAACTGCATCCAGAAAAGAAACCGAAATAGTTCAGTGGAAAGGGGAAGACAAAAATCGTTGCTACAGTGCAACAAGATCTTGGTTCTGATTCAGGAGATGAAGGAAAGAGGAATGATGAATCTCATGTTGATGAATGAAAGAGGAATGAATTATTTCACATAAGAGTTGTATCTAAACATACTAAGATAGATACATTATTTGATCTGGGTTCCCAAGTAAACTTAATATCTTAAGCACTTGTCAAGAAGATGGGTCTTGAAACGAAACCACATCCAAAGCCTTATCCTCTTAGTTGGGGATGTGATAAAGCAAAACTTAATGTCACCAAACAATGTAGGTTCATATTTTTTATTGCTTCAAAGTTGATTGATGAAGTGGATTTTAATGTTGTACCGCTTGATATATGAGACATAGTATTGGGAAGTCCTTATCTTTATGATAGAAAAGCAGTCTTCTTTCGTCATGAGAACAAATACCACCTTACTAAAGGGGGAGTGGAGTATATCGTTAGAGCTCATAGCATGAGGGTAAATGCAACACTTGTTAGTGCAGGGCAAATGAAAAGACTCATAAAAACTAATAAGAGATATGTACTCATGGTCGTCAAAGAGAAAGATGTCGGGACATCCAACGCTTTCCAAGGGTGTGATCCATCTCATAAAAAGGAATTAATTGATATTGTTACTAAGTATGATGATATTTTTCAGGAACCAGATGGATTACCTCCTAAGAAGGAAATCCAACATGAGATACATCTTCAGCAGGATTCTCCTCTTCCTAATGTGGGCATGTACAAGATATCAGTTCTGGAGATGACAGAGATCAAGAAGCAGGTACAGGGCTTATTGGATCAAGGGATCATCAGGCCCATTTCATCTCCTTGTGGTTCTTCGATCGTGATAGTGCCAAAGAAAGATGGCACATGGCAAATGTGTGTCGATTATCGGGTCTTAAACAAAATCATGGTGAAAAATCAATACCCTCTTCCTCGTATAGATGATTTACTTGATAAGTTGAAGAATTTTGTTTATTTCACTAAGTTGGATTTGTTTTACTTGATCAGTTGAAGAATGTTGTTTATTTCACTAAGTTGGATTTACTTGATCAGTTGAAGAATGTTGTTTATTTCAGAGTGGTAACAGATAGGCTTACGATATTGCATCAATATTGCACCCATGGCGTACCTGCTAGCATCTGTTTCGATCTCAAAAGGTTGTTGAAGATTCGACAATGCTAATACTGGTGCGGTATTGATCTTCTCCTTCAAAGTGTTGAAAGATTTTTGTTGCTTTCCTTCCCATTGAAAAGTCTTCTTCACACTGGTTAAGGCATGTAAAGGAGCTGCTATAAAGGAGAAGTTTGAAATAAACCTCCTCCATTACTGGATTATACCTAAGAAGCTCCGGATCTCGGTCACTTTTTTTGGCTCAGACCATTTTACAATTACATCAATTTTGGAAGGATCAATTTTCAATTGTCCTCCTCCTACAATATGACCTAAGTACACCAGTGCAGTCTTGCCAAATTCACATTTAGACAATTTTACATACAACTTTTCCCTTTGCAAAGTATCCAATACTTGCTTTACATGCCTCACATGGTCATCCCAAGTCCCGCTAAAAACAAGAATGTCGTCTAAATATACAATCACAAATTCATCTAGGAAAGGCCTGAATACATCATTCATCACACGCATGAAAGTTGTCGAACCATTACAAAGCCCAAATGACATAACTAACCACTCAAACAATCCCTGTTTGGTTTTAAAGGCAGTCTTCCATGAATCCTGTTTTGCGACCCTAATTTGATGACATCCACTGCGCAAATCCAACTGAGTGAAATAAACAACATTCTTCAACTGATCAAGTAGATCATCTATACGAGGAAGAGGGTATCAATTTTTCACCGTGATTTTGTTTAAGACCCAGTAATCGACACGCATTCGCCATGTGCCATCTTTCTTTGGCACCATCACGATCGGAGAACCACAAGGAGATGAACTGGGCCTGATGACCCCTTGATCCAATAAGCCCTATACCTGCTTCTTGATCTTTGTCATCTCCAGAACTGACATCCTATACATGCCCACATTAGGAAGAGGAGAATCATGTTGAAGATGTATCTCATGTTGGATTTCCCTCTTAGGAGGTAATCCATCTGGTTCCTGAAAAATATCATCATACTTAGTAACAATATCAATTAATTCCTTTTTATGAGATGGATCACACCCTTGGAAAGCATTCGATGTCCCGACATCTTTCTCTTTGACGACCATGAGTACATATCTCTTATTAGTTTTTATGAGTCTTTTCATTTGCCCTGCACTAACAAGTGTTGTATTTACCCTCATGCTATGAGCTCTAACGATATATTCCACTCCCCCTTTAGTAAGGTTGTATTTGTTCTCATGATGAAACAATACTACTTTTCTATCATAAAGATAAGGACTTCCCAATACTATGCCACATATATCAAGCGGGACAACATTCAAATCCACTTCATCAATCAATTTTGAAGCAATAGAAAATATGAACCTACATTGTTTGGTGACATTAAGTTTTGCTTTATCACATCCCCAACTAAGAGGATAAGGCTTCGGATGTGGTTTTGGTTCAAGACCCATCTTCTTGACAAGTGCTTAAGATATTAAGTTTACTTGGGAACCCAGATCAAATAATGTATCTATCTTTGTATGTTTAGATACAACTCTTATGTGAAATAATTCATTCCTCTTTCATTCATCAACATGAGATTCATCATTGGAACTTGAATACTTTGCAAAGGGAAAAGTTGTATGTAAAATTGTCTAAATGTGAATTTGGCAAGACTGCACTTGTGTACTTAGGTCATATTGTAGGAGGAGAACAATTGAAAATTAATCCTTCCAAAATTGATGTAATTGTAAAATGGTTTGAGCCAAAAAAAGTGACCGAGATCTAGAGCTTCTTAGGTACATTCCAGTAATGGAGGAGGTTCATTTCAAACTTCTCCTTTATAGCAGTTCCTTTACATGCCTTAACCAGTGTGAAGAACACTTTTCAGTGGGAAGGAAAGCAACAAAAATCTTTCGACACTTTGAAGGAGAAGATCAGTACCGCACCAGTATTAGCATTGTCGAATCTTCAATAGCCTTTTGAGATCGAAACAGATGCCAGCGAATATGCCATGGGTGCAATATTGATGCAATATCATAATCCTATCTGTTACCACTCTGAAACTTTTAACCAAGTTGTTAACTATCCTACATATGATAAAGAGTTGTATGCATTAGTTCAAAGCGTAAAGAAATGGAAGCACTACTTGTTAGGGAAGGAAACAACCATACTTACAAATCACCAGCCCTTATAGTATCTCCAAGCACGGACCAAACTGCAACAATCTCGACACTATAGGTGGATGGGTTTTCTACAACAGTTTCATTTGGTAATCAATTACAAAAAGGGTACAAGTAACAAGGTAGCCAATATGCTTTCTAGACCTCCTATTGTTGCTTCTATTATTTGAAGAATACTTCTTTATCTCATGATAGCTATATAGAACAATTTGCCATTGATGAAGATTGTAAAGAAGTATATGAGAAGCTAACCCATGGTGCACAGGTAGAGAACTATTGTCTACAGGGAAAATTACTCTATCATCTCGGAAAGCTATGTATTCCTACAAGTGAATGAGTCCATGTAATACGAGAAGCTCACACTTCTCTTGTGTCTGAGCATTTTGGGTTAGGAAAAACTATGGCTCATTTGCATAGGTTTTGTTACTGGCCTCAAATGAAAGCAATTGTAACTAAATATGTAAAGGGGTGTGTGATGTGTTCTACTTGTAAGCCCACTAATAGAAAAATGGGGCTATACTCACCACTTCTTGTTCCATCCCATCCATCGGAAATCATTTCCATGGATTTTGTAGGGGGTTTACCAATGACCAAAGGGGGGTCATGATTATTTGTATGTTGTAGTGGATAGGTTCAACAATATGTGTATTTGATTCCATGTAAAAAATAGATCACTGCTGAGCAGACTGCTAATTTGTTCTTTCAGTATGTTTGGGTTCACTTTGGGTTACCCACATCCATTGTCTCAGCTCGAGATACTCGATTCCTTGGGGATTTTTGGACTAGCTTGTGGAGAATGATGGACACCAAATTGAAGAGGGGCATTGCTTTCCATCCACAGACCAACGAACAAACAAAGGTGGTAAATAGAACAATGGTACTTTTTCTTCGAGGCTACTGCGGCAAGCATCCCAAGTTATGGGATGAACATATACATTATGTACAACATGCTTACAACCGAGCTTTACATTCATCCACTCAGAGTTCACCTTTTCAGACATGTTTTGGGTACCTACCCAAGGTTCCTTTGGACTTGATGTATGGGAGAGATGTCGATATGAATGAAGAATGAACAGAAGACAGAGCTTGCAATTTCATCCAAAGGATTCAGCAGATACACCAGGCAGTCAGGGAACAGTTGAAGAAAAGTCAAGCATAGTATAAAGATTGGCATGGCAAGCACGGGTTTGATCATCAGTTCCAGGTTGGAGACCGGGTATGGCTTCACATAAGCAAGGAGAGATTGAAGGGTGAAGGCAAGAAACTTAAGCCCATTTGTTATGGACCCTTCACTATCTTGGAGAAAAGTGGTACCAATGCTTTTCGTCTGGATCTTCCACCTTATATGCAGATTTACTCCGTTGTGAACATAGAGAACTTGAAACTTTTTGAGCCTCCCATGATCATGGATCGGGATGAGGATGTTTCAATACCTTCAGTTCATGAGTTTTCACCTCATTACTTGGATGAGTTACAGGAAGATACCATCCTGGACAGAAGGACGAGGACTTCACGTAGGGGTGATATTGATTATCTTCGAGTAGGCTTAAAGAGCACACATCCAAGCAAAGCAAAGTGGATTGAGAAGGAAAACGTGAGGGGACTCTTCCCCCACTTACCTATTGATTGATGAAAACTAAAAGCTCTCAGTGGGAAGGCGTGATCCAAAAAGGATTTAGAGAAGGCTAAGAACAACTCAGAACTCGTAGAGGCAACTCAGGACGCTCATAATGGCTTCAGTAGACAGAGAAATGGAAAAAAATCAGAGTGCCCAAAACTTAGTGAAAATGACACGATCATGAAGAGCGCGTCGTAATCTTTCTAACGATGTAAACGACTTGTCAAACAGAGTTACGGATCGAAAGATATTCTCAATCAAAGTTTTGGTCAACCTGGCCCAGTTAGCAGGGATGAGTCAACATCCGTACTGCTGACGAAAGCATCAGTATGGATGACGTCATCATATGTACAACTTACGTGGAAAACGTAGAGGGCGACACATGTCATGATGACATGGAAGCACCAGAGGTTGCCACGTGTCATTCGTTTTTGGACTTTTCAGGCTAACATGTGGACCAATGAAAATGTGCCACGTGGTAATCCGTACAAGACACGTGACATCCTTACAATATGTGGCAGGATGACATGGCATCCGTACAATACGTGGCAGGCTAACATGGCAGAGAGGTGACTTAGCAGGGTGAATGTACAAGGAGGTGACATGGGCCAATGTTTGGCTGCCACGTGGCAGTGGGAAAATGTCCAATGATGCCCAATAACCGAAAATTTAAAAATATATATATATTAAATATACCGCCAAATATGGCGGCGGTTCCGCTATATTGGTGGCATATTCCACCGGTCCGCTATAAATAGACTTTTGCCTAAACCATCGAAAAATGGTTGTAACCATATGTTAAAAGGGGAGGCCCATGGGTTCAACCCCAGGACCTTCACCTAACCAACGCCTTCAAATAGCCTTTGCCAACCAATACACCCAACGACCCTTTATTGCATAACCACCCGAATTGTATTATAAAAAGGGGTTCTGCCAGTGTACGAGGAAGGGGAGACCAAGTGCACGGCCTTACAAAAAGGGCATGGATTTCAAGACAGAGCCCAGTCATTAATAGCAGGAGCAGGCACAAAAACCGAGGTGAGATTTTTCTTTGGTACAAAAGTGCCAAACTCGGATCGAGGCGTGGAGACAGTCATTTTTAGGTAATTTGATGCCACGAACACAGTGGTGATGTTTGTTTTTTTATCTGAGTAAAGCTTCTGTATATTAACTCCAGAATGAGGTATACTTATGTATTTTGCCCAACTCTTTTGTGGAGTTAATAAAAAGGCCTACCCATTTGAGAGAAGGACCCATAGACGTAGTCCACTAGGGACGAATCCGTTATCAAGTTTTTGCGTTCATATTTCATGCTTATGTCTCTTTCCTTTTGATCTTTTCCTTCTTTATGGTGCACTTTAGTTTATGCTTATTTAATACAAGTCTTTAATAAGTCACCGGATGAAAAGATCTTGGATCACTGACATACCAAAAGAGAAAGGATTACAGGCCCACGACATTGGATGAGTATTATGATTCGACATACCACTTGGAAATACAAAAGGATTTGTCCCCGTGGACTAAACGGAGACCATGGGATGGTTAGCGCTAATTGAGGAAGACATCGGGGCTCCACCAACCATAGCATTCAAAACTCACAACGCAATACAAAATCCTAGGGCCAACTAATAATCAAAGAGCACACTCCTAAATAAAGCTAAAAGCCAATGCACACAAACAAGATATGATGGTTTAAAGGGACCTCCTGAACTAAAGTAGGTATGCCTCACCCAAGAGGGGCCCAAGACTCTGCAACAATAGAGTAGAGGTGTCAGAATCAGTTATAAGGACCCTCGTAGGCTTCACAGTATAGTCAAACAAATCCCTCCGAAGAGGAAATCCTTCATAGAGTATGTGTGTTTTCCGATCCCTATTTGACCCAGGGTACTTGCAGAATAACCACTCCAAGCAACCTACGTGGTTACCTATGTCAAGCAACTAGAGTCACCATGATATAACCAATGCACAAGCAAGCAGTCGCAAGTCTGGTCCACCATATGGGCAGGGTAGCAAAGACCGAAATCTTGAAAGCACTACCTCTCAATGAGGTAAAGGGACTAACAAGACCCTCATATATGAATAGAACCCCAGAAATATCTATGATGCTAAGAATTTATTAGAGGGTTATCTCTGAAACCAACTTCGTGCAACCTTGTGCTTGACTCCGGTGTGAGCGGATCCTCCTAATGTCACCAATTACACAATGGGTTTCACCACTCCCTGGTCAGACACATACATTTAATTTTTATAGCCTTGGAGAAGTTTGCTCGCAAAATCATATTCCAAGGCCATAGGTCTTATACTTGTTTGTGTACCTTAAAAAATAAAATTATTTATAATCAATTTTAATTATTCAATGTTAATTTTAATGGCTTCTGCTTACTCAAGAGGTGCGATCATGAAATTGACGGTATGACGACTCAACATAAAAGAAGCAAATATAAAAACATTGCTAATGACTAGTCTTGATTTTCAAAGATATGGTATGCTTCTAAATGTTATTACCAAAATGCAATCTCTACAATTTCAATGAAGTTCAATCTTTCCTAATATTCGAAAACTAATGTAAAGTAGCCAAAAGTGCAAATTCCATAAGTAAAATGCAAGAAAGCAAAAAAAAAATTGTATTTTCGATATAATGAAAAGAAAATGCAAGGATTGAACAACAACCTCACAAGTAGATCCTACTACAAGAAAAATAAGATAGGCCAAGCAGGATACCAAGAAGTAACTACCCAGACCAATGTGCAAGGACAACAAAAATAAGGACAAAGAGTTCGCCCAAGAATTCACCAATGAAGTGACTTCCTATCACTCTGTACGCACTGAACAGTCAAAATAGGGACCCAAGAAGTCTCAACAACCAACAAAACTCACCCAACAAACACCAAACTCAACCAAAAAGACTAAAGAGATAGTGTACGTGCCCTAAAGGAAGATAACTCGTGTATGCACGCACCCTAAAGGAAGACAACTCACATATTT
The DNA here is from genome assembly GCA_032191745.1 of Picea mariana. Lineage (NCBI taxonomy): Eukaryota > Viridiplantae > Streptophyta > Pinopsida > Pinales > Pinaceae > Picea > Picea mariana. The sequence goes on along the minus strand of JASDQU010738369.1, from coordinate 77,901 downwards.
ACGTGCCCTGTCAAGGGAAAACTTGTGTATGTCAAGGAATACACTGCTTGGGAAAGGGTTAAGCCAATAAACTTAGATATAAGGCAAAATATAGGCTATCAAGCAACAAACGACATAGAAACTCAAGAAAAGTGAGAGCAAATAAAGGAGAAAAACACCCAATAGTCCAAAAAGGAGAACTCTCCAGTGGAGTCACTAATTCTGTTACAAGGAAAATCTCTCTATGGGCAGGGGAAAACCACAACAGATGGAATGACACCCGCAATCAACTCTTATCTCAAGTATCTTGTATAAATAAAATGCTAACAAGAGAAGGCTAGAAGCCTACCTCATCTGGACGTCCGAAGAAGACCATCGTTGAGCACGTGACCCAAAGCTTTATACCTGCAAATTGTTCTCAACAACCAAGATACGCAAGCATGTGGTAATGATATATAATGTTAGCATATAAATCAACATAATCCATTAACATACATAACAAATACACCCATTGAAAGCAATACAAATATTTTCAAGATATCAATTGGACGAGAAAAGAGTATTTCTATTAATGTAATCAACATAAGTACATAGGTGACAAACTTTTGTAATGGCACATATCGGAAGCGAGAAACTAAGTCCCTTTAGTTGGGCCTCCACCACTTCAATCCTCCACAAAGGCAAGCTCACATGTAGAAGTCAATGAGATTCTCCATCACAAGATAGGAAGAGCTTAGGGGTTGAACACAAGAAGTTCAATCTTTCAAGGACAAAGGGATGCAGACTCAATTGAGGTGAAATTTCTCCAGAGTGTCTTTGCTCTCAATGATTAATTATGTATATGAAAGGATTGGATATGTCTCAATTTATAGCCTCTGAATGGAATTGAAGGGTCGAGTCGTAGTGTTTCTAGTATAAGGAAGGTCAAGGATCATGGATCTCGTGACATGGCATGGAAACTCAACGCAATTTTTATTTTTTGAGGGCCAAACCCGATGTATGTGGGCTGTAATGGAGCATAGCACATATGTACACGTGTTGCATAACTAGGAGGTTGCGTACATGTATAAAAATGAGTATTTTAAGCTCTGGAGTGATGGAAAATGAGGTCTGTAGAGGAAAATGGAAGGCCATCCAGGAAAGATGCATGGAGTGAGGAAAAATTGTTATAACAAACTCTTTGTGAAGTTGAGAAGTGCCATGACAAGGGTCGTACAAATAGCTTCTTTCAGGGCATGGAAGGATTGATTGACAGTTGGAGTCCAAGTGAAAACATTCTTCTTAAGGAGAGCAGTGAGAGGGGCTACAATTTTTCCATAATTCCAAACAAGCTTACGATAATATCCTGTTAAACCCAGAAAGTCACGCAAGCTCTTGAGAGTTTTAGGGCGAGGCTAATACTACATAGCTTCAATTTTCTTAGGATCCACCCATACACCATCCTTTCCGACAATATGACCCAAGTACTCTACTTCTGAGGCTCCAAAGGCACATTTAGATTGTTTGAGGAAAAATTGGTGTTGAGAGAGTAGATGGGGGACTTGATCCACATGGGTGAGATGGGTTGTCCAGGTTTTACTATAGATGAGAATATCATCAAATAAAACCAAGACAAAATGATGGAGAAAAGGATGGAATACATGATTCATGAGACTTTGGAAAGTGGAGGGAGCATTACACAGGCCAAAGGACATTACCAAGAAATCATAATGACCCTCATGAGTTCTAAATGCAATTTTTGGAATGTATGACTCTTGCACACAGATATGGTGGCAACTAGAACGAAGATAAAGTTTTGTGAAGTACTGAGCACCACTCAATTCATCCAACAGGTCATTAATGACAGGAATTTGTCTTTGATTGTGAGTTTGTTGAGGGCACAAAAATCGAGACACATTTGCCAAGTACCTTCTTTCCTGAGTACCGTGACTGCAGGAGAAGAATAAGGGTTGGTACTAGGATGAATAACACCCACTTCAAGCAATTCGTGAACAATTTTCTTAATTTCATTCTTTTGGGCAAAGGGATGACGATAAGGGCAAACATTTGGAGGAAGACTGCCCGATATGACAGGAATGGAATGATCATGGATGCCATGGGAAGGGGGAAGTCCCTGAGGAGTGGTAAAAACAACTTGGTGTTTGGAGAGGATAGATTGGAGGTCATGATGCACAAAGGGTGTCTCAACGACTTGAATGGAGTGGAGTTGGGAAATAATGTTGAAATTACCATTTCTGAGGAGCTCTTCCATTTGATGGGAACTAATGATATCAAGGGAGCCTGTTGTGATGCCTTGGAACTTATATTTTTGTCCCTCCTATTGGAATTGCATGGTTAATTCCTTAAAATCCATGAGAATGGGCTCGAGAGTGCGTAACCATTCGAAATCGAGAACAATGTCACAACCACCCATGTTTATAGCAAACATATGGGATTTTAGTTGATACTGACCAATTTGGAGCTGCACATTTTCACAACGTCTGCCACATTTCACGGAACCTCCATTGGCAATCATGATTTGAAAATTATTGACTGTATGGATATAACAATTGACTTCTTAGGAAATGTGACGATGAATAAAATTATGGGCGGTACCATTGTCAACGAGCATGATGACTTTTTTATTCTTAATGTAACAAATTAACTTGAGGGTTTGGGGAGTAGAGAATCATGTGAGGGCATTCAGTGAAATCATTGGTTCAACTTATGGTGGATCAGAGGGTGGAGTCATATCAACTAGTGGTGGTAGCTCCTCCACAGGGGGGACAATGACCTCCTCTTTATAAACATCCTCAATCATGGCCATAAAAAGATTTTATTCCTTACACTTGTGCCCTAGAAAATATTTGTCATCACAATTATAACAAAGACCCTTGAGTTGATGTTTAGCTATTTCTGCCCGGGTTAATTTCTGGATCTTGAGGGGGGTTGCGAGAGGGTTACGATTAGTGGGTTTAGGGAAACAGAGAAAATATGGTTTTATGGTCTAGGAGGAGACAATTTGTTGTGCTTCCTTGGTTCATTGAGTATCTTCCAACCAAGTCTAGGGGCGGGCCATGAGAACATGGGCACAAATTTCATCTTTCATGCCATTGATAAAGCATTCTTAGAAGAAGGCATCTGGCATGCCTTGTGTTCTAAAATCCAAGTGCTCAAAGGCAGCAATAAAGTCTTCCACTGTGTCAAATTGCTTCAACTTGGTCAAATGACATAAATGATGGGTGTCGGAGTCAAAGCGGTCTTAAAGCTTTGCAAAAAATTGTGTTCAAGCAACATACCCTTGGTGTGCCTTTCTACACCATTGCCACCATTTACAACGTTCCAAATCCAGATGTAGGATACCATAACGAAGCTTGGCTAAATGATCAGTAATGCCACGTAAAGAGAAATAATGTTCCATTTGAGTGACTGAGGCTGTGGGATCCGAGCCATCAAATTTTTTCACCTCAATTCTGGGAAGGCGTAGGTCTCAAGGAAGGTGGGTAGAATGAGGACCTTGGTAATGGGAAGAATCATTGTCTTCCTGATAAGAAGGTTGTTTAGAAGAGGTAGGGTTCAGGGAGTGGCCCATCAATTGGTCGAGTGTGCCTTTGATGTCTTTGATGTGGGAACATTGGTCTTGTAGGGTATGAATAGAGGAATTGAGCCTGATAATGTTGGAATCGAGAGTCTTGATGTCCTCCTTGTTCTATAGGTTGTCAAGAATCAATGTATTGAGTTCTTGGGCATGGGTGGTGGCCATTTTGGTAGAGGCAAAAATGGGCAGGCGAGTCTGCACTAAGAAAATTACAGGTGAGGGGTATCATGATAGACTGGGAAAAGAGAGGAAACTAATGGGATAGGTGGAAAATAAAGGTGGGTGGTGTTATCTCTCCAGGAGTCCTTCTCAGGTTGAATCTTGAAGAAGCATGGTAACTTAAAGTGTGATTGATTTTGTGTTTATGTTTGGATGAAATGGGATAACTGACCTACTGGATTGTTATCAGGACATTCAAATATATATAACTAGGTAAGACATGGCTTTCAAGAGTTAATAATCAGATGAATAACTGAACTTGGTGGGTGGAGAAGACTATATTTATCAACCAGACCATATATATGATGGGATGAATAAAAATAGTACAGATTACTATTCAATCAGTATTTATGAATTGATAGGGTGAGATGAGAGTCACCTGCAATTAGACAAACTTAGATAAAAAGTAATCATTCAAAGTACATAAATAGAAAGAAGATGGCAATCTAATAGTACATGAGAAATAAGCTTGTGTATCTATATTATATGCAAGAAAGGTCTATTACAAAAGCAATATAGTTTAGTCTCCAGACTAGAACCCTTGATTGGCTGAATAAAAATAGTACAGATTACTATTCAATCAGTATTTATGAATTGAGTATTTATGAATTGACAGGGCGAGATGACAGTCACCTGCAATTAGACAAACTTAGGTAAAAAATAATCATTCAAAGTAAAGAAATAGAAAGAAGTTGGCAATCTGATAGTACATGAGAAAGAAGCTTGTGTATCTGTGTTATATGCAAGAAAGGTCTATTACAAATGATCTAAAAATGAAGAAGACTTGAAAAACTTGAAAATTATTGCAAGTGAATGTTATGTGTTTAAAGCAAAAGGATCAGTTTGCAACACATAGATTTAAGGATTACTTATGCAAATTATACATAGACAGCAGCATAATCATTGAACATAAACACATATGCACAACAATTGATAAAGGAGTTCACCCCTCTCTTGGGCTACATCTCCTGGTCCAGCTTCCAATGGATCATTATTTTTAATTGCTCAAAAGTGCTCAAAAACATGTCTTACAATGCTCAAACTGACAAACCGACTGCTCCAATGGCTTCAAAACGTCTCAAAACCCCTGTCTGGGCTCTTTCGGCACCTCAATCGGTCGAAAAACAAAGAAGTTAGGCCTCTTGGAAGTCCCCCCTTCAAGCTTGTCGTCTCTGCATCTACAAAATGCACCCTCCATGAATGAACCTGGCTCACACGCATTTTATGGCGTAAAAACCCAGCACCGGGCACAACCGTGCCAACGGTGCAAACCGTAGGACGGTTAAGGCGCCTCCAGCCCCTAACCGCCTAGGCACCTGGGCGTATGAGAGCATATGACCGCGCACATTAAGAAATGGTGGTTAAGTCGTTACCAAACTGTGCAACTAACCCCCACGCTCCAGGTCATGGGCATATGGCACACGTTATATGACCAAGGGTTAAGTTTCAAAACCGCGCGCACATAAATCTATCGGCTACATTACATATAACATGGTCATATTACATTTCAAACGACCACGGGCCGGGGCTAAGCCCCGGCCCGACCCCCCGCCCAATATACAAACTTGCAAATTTAAATATATTAAAACATATACATTTAACAAGCAATAACTTGTGGCTCATTGGTTGGGCGGTCGTGCGAAGGCGCTCGGAGGTGTGGGAGGTCCGAGGGTCGAAACCCGCGGACTCCACCATATATTTTACATAACAAAATAACCAAATAATGAGTGACACGTGGCGCCCATGGATTGGGCCACGTGTCCTCATACCACTTGCCACCAAACTGACACGTGTCATCTCCTAATTCGTCAACATTCAACCAACCATTGCTTGCCATGTCACTTCGGTATGGTCGTACGGTCCTGCCACATCAGACCGTACAGACTGTACGGACTGTATGGACTGGTACAGTCAGCATCAATTTTTTTTACCTGTTTGGCTTGACGAACAGATCGTGATATCTTCTCCATACGAATTCCATTTGACAAAGTAAATATACTGCCGGAATCAGGAAGACGAGACGAATGCAATGGCAATGTTTTCGTCGCATTCCGAGCACTTTGAAATTTGAGCAAAATTTGATTCCCTGATCACACCTCCCCATTGGGAATCTTTTGGACCTCCAAAAGACTATTCTCATTCTATGTGAAGATGAGGGTATAGTTCCCTCACCCTTCCAACCTCAATCCACTTGGACTTGCTTGGATTAGTCCCTTTAAGACCAACTCACAAATACTCCACATTTCCTCGTTTCGAAGTTTGCATCCTCCTGTCAAGGATGGTGTCTTCCTACAGTTCTGTTAGATACTCTGGAGAAAAATCATCTATGGAAGGAATCTGAACATGCCCTCCTTGATCATCAATCAATGGAGGCTCATACAACTTCAAATTCTCAACATTAACAACTACATACATCTGCATATAAGGAGGCAAATCTAAACGAAAAGCATTGTTACCAATCTTGTCAACAATCTTGAAGGGACCATATCGAATCGGTTTCAACTTTTTACCTTCTCCTTTAAGCCTCTCCTTGCTGATGTAAAGCCAAACTTCATCACCAACTTCGAAACTGTGATCAACATGATGCTTGTCATGTCTCGTTTTGTACTTGGCCTGACTCTTTTCCAACTGCTCTTGCACCACCTGATGTATCGACTGAATTTGTTCAATGAACTTCTCTGCCCGATCAATATCATATTGCCCATCAACAACAATATCTTTCC
>JASDQU010738369.1:57076-67274 GCA_032191745.1 Picea mariana | reverse complement strand
CACCAATGTTTTTGAGCTGGTCTATTGATGAAATCAAAGCACAATGAAGAAAGGGAACTGTGGTTCCTTCTTCCTCCAAAGGAAGGCTCTTGAGGCCCTCACAAACTTGCTCTCCTTACAATAAGAAAATGAGAATGATGGTGAAAGAACTCCAAGCACATCCACTCAATGTAGATATGGATAGCTCAATGAAATGGTGCCAAAGGTGTTATTGTCAAGGAGTGAATCCTTAAAACAATCTAGGCAGCATAACCTTACATGAAATTCCTTTAGAAAATGATGTTTCTTCATGGCTTTTTATAGCATAGCATTGGGTGATTATGTAACTCCTTTGGGGTGTGAAAAGGGGCTCTTTAGGGCTTAATTAGGTCTTTGACCAGCCTACCATGCGGATTCAGCTCAGATTTGATGGTCAAATCAGGTTGGGAGCTGGTCCATAAGTGGTTGGGAGGCCGACCAATTCAATAAATGCGCCATTTAGCAGGTGCGTGGGTTTTTTCGCTAACAGTCGCGCGTCATGCACGCATGGTACGTTTCTGTAAAGCGCATGTGCCCTTCAATTTTTGGTTACTTTATATAGTTTTTGACCCTTTTGCAATGCTGTGAAATTAATCCAGTGCCATGAATGACTTCATTACTGTCTGACGATGTTGAGTTCTTGTCGCCATGTGCGGACAAAATTTCAATGATAACAGATGCCCCCTGATGAATGAGGTTAGGAGCATACGTATAGCCAAAATCCATCAATGTTTCTTTTACTGAGAATGGTGTTGTAAGAGAGAGCAAGAGTGGGACCGTGTAGAGCAATCCTTTGGAGAAGAAAGGAACCGGTAGAACCCGACCTTCCATAAGGTGCGTAACAATATACAACTGTGTACAAACGAGGCGGGCATGCCCCATGCTCGTGCGATGCAACTCTGACAAACGATGATGGAAGTGTTGGTGTAGATAAATGCAGCGCCCTCGGGGGCGATGATGATAAAGGAAAAAGACAATTCTGCAAAGGAATATACTCTGAACAATAGGCAATGATCGCGGTAATAAGCAGCGACGATGATGTGGGCATTGATGGCCCTACCAGGTTCAGAGGTCTTCGACAAATGATAAAAAGAACTACAATAGTCGCAAAGTAAGACCCACCATAACATGAGAAAGTGTTTGCATCGAATGTTATGGGGGCCAATGACAGCAGGGAGAAATGGTGTTTCACCCTGTGTTGTCTGAGATCTCTCATTAAATGAAAAATGAGAATCAAGATACTGTCGCCCTTCTGGAAAAAGTGTGTTGCTGTCGACAAAAGGGGAACGCGACTCCCAGAAGAAAAGGGCTTCATAGAATCTACTGAGGTGAGGAAGTGGCAGAGGTACATGGACGAAGTTAAAAAGTGGGAAGACTCAAGACTGCCCTTGGTTGGAGGGTGTATGATAGAATGAGTGGCCGCAACTGTGTGATAAGGTCGAGTGTCAGGGGGACGCCAAGACCGAGGATAAGTTGTGCCAGAGGCGGGACAAGGTGAACAAATTTAGAGGGTAAAAGTAAGTGACCGGGGTAGTACTCTGAAGATATGGACGATGCCGGCAAGAGTAGATGAGAAGTAATGCTCCAACCAAGGGTGACATGGGTTGTGTATGGCCAAAAAAAAAAAAAAAAAGCAAGTCGCCAACGGTGACGACAAAAGGAAATGACTGAAAATAAAGGTGTTTGTACAATAAATAATGAATAATTCGGGAAAAATGTACAAATACAGAAACGGGTGCCCCAGTGTGAAATGAGTGCCCCAGGGAGGGCAGAAATTTCTTGGAAAACAGATGAAGGGTGGGGGCCCCATTGGTGAGTTTCTGTATGAGGTAGGTGAAATGAGGATAGGTTCGCAGATGGGCAAACTGATGGTGGATGAAATGGAGGGTTCATGATCCTGCGGAGGTGCAGGTAAAAAGAATAGAACCATAAAGAGATAATCTGGGAGTCCATATGGGAAGCTAGCAAAATGAGGAGAAGAAGTATGTGGTTGATCTGCAACATGATGAAAGACTATCGGGACTCCCATCCCTAAAGGGTAATGAAGAACAGCATGAGTGTCAGAAAGTGTCAAAAAGGTGCTATGAATGGGACAACTCATGTGGGTGAGAATGCTACCGGGTTACAGTACCGATGATACAAATGGAGGTGTGAGTACTGTAGAGCCGGGAAGATGATCCTAAAGGCAAAATATCAGAGGGTGTGACTGGAAATGGAAATGCAATACAACGGGGGAGACTACATGCCAGTGCTGAATATATATACCTGAAGGGATAATGTTGGTGACCGATGAGCAAGTACCTACGCACAGAACAACCAAATACCCAAAGTGAACTATATCTGAAGAGAATCAAAGATATGAGCATGTATTTGACAAATGTGACTATGCACGTGCGTACCTAACCATGATATGGAAAAAGGGCACCCCGGGGGCCTAGGATGAAAAGTGACCCAGGGACGGCCGTGATGTAGGTGGCGGGATGTTGATCCTGTGGCTGAAGACGGTTTGAAAAATGGACACCCTGGGCTCCCGGAATGGTGAGTGGAAGTTTGGCAAAAGGCCTATATATAGTTGTAGGGCCCACATTGCCACCTCATTTGTACCTGCTGCTACAGTGACTGGACGAGCAGATTGCAGAGGAGATTTGGAGTTTCAAGGAGCACGAGATATCCGATCGACGGTGTGCGAGTCTCAGGTTAGTGGTCTGATCATCCTGCATAGAAATAGGTTTCCAATTTTTGGGCAGGGTAGGTACGGGGGGCCGTACAGGGGGTTTAAGGGGAATTTTTATAGGATGTGGGCCTGCATGCACGGGCGATTCAGTGGAAGACGCGCATACGTGCGCACCTGTCCACAGAATAGACGTGCATGGATGCGCATGAGTGGGAATTTAAAGCGCGCCCTAGGGGCGCGCCTGTGAGGTGGACAGGCACGCACTAATGCGCGCTTGTGAGCGCGTCTGTATGATAGATAGGTGCGCTCATGAGCGCGCCTGTGCAGTGAACAGGCGCGCATTTGTGCGCGCCTATATAGTGAACTGGCCCGCATATGTGCGCGCCTGTATAGTGAACAGGCGTGCATACGTGCGCGCCTGTGGGTAAGAAAACCGCGTCTTTGGGACAAGGTTAGGGGGTGAAAAATCAGTCTTTTGGATGCCTTGGATGGTTGGATAAGCTGATATAGGACTCTGTGTTGTGTGCAGGTGGCTAGCAGTGACGATGGATGTCCGGTGGCGTGAGCGAGACTGGTCGCAGTTGCGAGATGCTGTGGCCAATGCAGGGCCTGCGGTGCGAGCTGCTTTAGCAACATGTGGGTTGCTAAAGTTTTTTGAGTGCCCGTTGATACGAGCATAGGAGTATTTACTGCAGTTCCTGCTCTAGATGTGGAGTCCAGAGCTGCACTGCTTCCTCGTGCGAGGAGAGTAGATCCCCTTCACTGCGATGGAGGATGTCTATTTTTTGACTGGGCTCCCCTTCCGGGGAACGCCGCTGCCGGCAGAGCCTATGCTGTCGAGGGACACACACCTGCGGGAGATCACCGAGCGATACTGCTCAGGCAAGAACTACATGTCTGGGACTGTAGTGAGTGTGAGTGGTCTAGATTCCCTGACGCATCGTTGCATAGCGGCGATGATTGTTCGTGTCTATGGGTCACTGGCGACCCAACGGATTAGTGGTGGCCAGCTGCTGGTGCTGGAGAGGGTGGTGGTGGGCCGTGAGCGGTTCGCATGGGGGCTTACGCTGCATGCGTGGATGATCGCGCAGTTGGACCGATGTTGGTCCACAGGTACAGGAGAGTTCGTGTTTGGTTCTATCCTGGTTGCCTGGTTCTTGGAGAGGGTGCAGATGCTGTGCCCGAGAGTTCTACTAGAGGCGCCAGGGGCACGAGAGCCACGCTTGAGGCGGTGGTCATCAGTTTTGGTTCACCATGGTGGTTGTGAAGGTGGGCATTATTTTACAGCGCATGCGGCGTAGATATGGTAGCAGATGCTGCAGGTCATACTTCGGTACCCCTATGCTGGGGTGGACTTCCGGGAGGATCCGAACATGGTGCTGCCTCTTGGGAAGGTATTTGACCATCGAGCTATGCTGAGTTTGTGTATGTTTTTTATTGATGTTATCTTTTGATATACCAGTTCATATGTGATATAGACGCTGATATGATCGTTTGTTTGTTGTTTGGTGTATGTGCAGATTTGGCACCTCGCGGGCGCGAGGTGGAGTTGCAGAGAGCGTCGGTTCAGCGAGAGCCCGAGAGACTGCCGCATGGAGAGAGGCGTCGGTGGGATGAGGCCACAGGGCGACTGGCAGAGCCCGAGAGTGCAGCGAGGAGACGCCGGTTCGACAATCCTGGTGCAGGTCCGTCACATGCTCCTCCGGCGGCAGCCGGAGTAGATTTTGATGATATACGCTATCGGCTTGAGACGGTGTTACAGGACGTGCCTGAGGGCATGTGGATCCGCATCCAGGACGAGGGGTTCTTGGAGCAGTGCATAGGGTTACCGCCACCATGGCGGGGTATAGTGCGACGAGCAGCTGTGCTCGCCGCGATGACTAGTGGACGCCTGCCGTCGGAACAGGAGGGTCCTGCAGGTGTTCCACCACCACCACCTGGGGCAGGTGGGGGTGGGCCACCACCTCCTCCTGAGGGAGGAGCAAATGGGGGTGCGATAGAGGCACCCTGATGGATGTATATTGTATACCTTTTTTGATTGTATATAGGCTGGTGAGATGATTTTGTACCGAGGTGTGGCACTGGCCTGCGGGCATATGTATTTTTTGCATGTAAACATTCAGATGGTTGGAGAGGCCTTGATATATATATATATATATATATGAGTATACACCTTTTTGAGATCCTGATGTTGTTTACATATGTTTTTTGTTGTTGATGATGATGTCTATTCTATCTATATGCTGTGACAGGATGTATGAGATGTTTATGTATGTGTAGCTTGATGTGATAGATGCCAATCTAACACTGTGTTAGCTATTTCATCTGTTGTTTGATTCAATTGTCTTGGAATATGTGTAAATGTAATGGAATCAAAATGTCGAGATAATAATCTAACCTGCAGGTATTTGCGAAAGAGGCATGGATCGCGTACACGGTATACATTGTTGAGCTGGAGAACGACTAGTTGTGAGTCGAGGAAGACGCTAAGGTGACGAATATGATGACGCTGGGCGTCGACCAGGAGGCCAATGACAGTAGTATATTCGGCTCGGTTGCTGGTTGCGGGCCCCAAACATATGCCGCTTGAATGTAGCATTTCATGTGAGGGGGTATATAGAGCCCAAGCCGTCGAAGCGAGATTTTGTGTCCAACGGCTGGCACCGTCGGCGTAACCAATGTGGTAGGCTGGTGGAGGAAGCATTTGTCAATAGCACAAAGGATAGTTTAGACGAGAGGGTACGAGAAAAAAGATTAAAAACACTAAAAAAAGAAGAAAAAACAACCTAAAGTAGCATGACTACTTCTAAGCATAAAATTTCTTGAGGTATAACCCATTGACGGGTTCCTTGAGTGAGAGGCCTTCGGGGGAGTCCAGAATGTATGCGCCTTTGGTGAGGCAATGTTGAATGATGTAAGGGCCATGCCAAAGTGATTCGAATTTGTCGTGGCCAAAGGTATCATGAGCGATATCATAAGCCAGGACAAGGTCGCCTTCGCGGAATGATCGAAGGTTGACATGGCGATCAAAGGTAGCCTTGGATCGTTTTTTAGCTGCCTCATTGTTCTGTAATGAAGATCGGCGATCTTCATCCAGCGACTCCAAGTTCAGCAAGCGCTGCTCCATTGGAGCAGTGTCAGGTAATAGCTCAATTGCGGTGCGAAGGGTGGGAATTTTGCACTCGATGGGAAGAGTTGCCTCGATCCCATGGACTAAATGAAATGGCATGAAACCTGTAGCGGTCTTTACAACCGTTCGATAAGCCCATAGCACAGAAAATAACATATGATGCCAATTGGTCTTATGCCTATTATCCGTGCATTGTAACATGGTCTTGAGGACTTTGTTCACTGCCTCGACCTGTCCGTTTGACTGAGGGTAATATGGTGAGGCAAACTCGTGAGAGAAGCCTAACCGAGATGAGAGTTCGACGAAGATCTCATTCTCGAAGTGTTTCCCATGATCGGAAACAAGTTGAAGTGGTACGCCAAAACGAGATATGACGTGATTAAAGAAGAAGCGCGCTGCAGTGTCAGCGGTGTTGTTGAAAGTGGGCATAGCTTCGGCCCATTTAGTGAAGTAATCAACGGCGACAACAATGTATTTGTGACCATTGCTGGAGGGGGGATTACAAGTCATAAAGTCGATGCCCCATTTACAAAAGGGGCCTGCAGTAATGAAAGGGTGAAGGAGGGCGGGGGGAGCACGGGCTTTGTTGGCATAGAGATGACATTGCTCATAGTGTTTCACGGCATGAATGCAATCATGAAACAGGGTAGGCCAAAAATAACCGGCCCGGATAATCTTTTGAGCAGTGGAGATACCCGAAAGATGTCCCCCACATGCGCCACTATGGCAGTCGTTTAAGACTCTGTCGGCCTCATCAATAGTCAGGCAACGACGAAGAATGGTGTCGATGCCCCGCCGATATAGGATGTCTCGGATGAGGAGGTAGCGGGGGGCCTGATGGCGAATACACCGACGATCATCTCATGATAGATGGTTACCGAACTTTTGAATTCGTAGGTAGACGAGGAGGTCGCCATACCAAGGATCATCTGAGGTGATATAAAAGAGATGTTCGTCAGGAAAGTCGGTGTTGACGGGGGCACTAGGTGTGTCAGTGGGAAGGGCCGTGACAAGTTCGGCGAGAACGAGGGCCTTCTTACTCTTAGGTGTTGAAAACTCGAGGTCATACTCCTGAAGGATAATGATCCATCGAGCGAATTTGCCGTTAACTTGGCAACGGCTGAGCAAATATTGCATAGGGTTGGAATCTGCGACGACCTTGGTGGTGCGAAGCAGAATGTAATGGCGCAGTTTCTGGACTGCGAGGACAACTGCAAGAGAAAGTTTCTCTTCGTGTTTATACGTCAAGGGTGGCCCTGAGAGGTTCTTACTAACGTAATAAATGACGTGTTCACGATTGTCATCTTCGAGCTGGATGAGGACGCCGGCTACTGATACAGCTGATGCTGATACGTAGAGAATGTAGTCGCGATTATAGTCAGGTGCACTGATTAAAGGTGCATTTGAAAGCGTTGCTTTAAGATCGTCAAACGATTGTTGGGCATAGTCGTCCCAGTGGAAGGGGATGTCGTGACGAAGTAAGCGGAGGAAACCGTATGCGCGTATGGCGTAATCAGGAACAAAGCGTCGCAGAAAGTTAGCTTTGCCCTGTAGACTCTGCAGTTGTCATAAATTTCGAGGAGGTGGAATTTCGGTGATGGCTTTGACTTTAAGGGGGTCCACGGTAATACCGCTTTGGGAAATGATAAAATTGAGGAGGCGCCCTGCGGTGACACAGAACACACACTTGACAGGGTTCAAGCGGATGTTATACTGACGACACCATTGAAATATGATTCGTAAATCATTGAGGTGTTGGGTGCGCTTCTTAGATCGAGCTGTGAGGTTGTCCAAGTAAGCGAGGATGATAACAGCCAGATCGTGAAAGATATATGTCATGGCCCGCTGAAAAGTTGCGCCAGCGTTTTTTAAGCCGAAAGGCATGACACGATATGCGAAGGTACCCCATGGGGTGATGAACGCGGTTTTATATTGATCGGCTGGGTGGATTTGAATTTGGTTATAGCCAGAGAATCCGTCCATAAAGGAAAGAGCCTCGTGGTTGGCGCAGTCATCGATAATTTGATCGATAAAGGGCATTGGAAAATTGTCTTTTGGACATGCATTATTGAGATCGTGAAAGTTGGTGCAAACGCGAATTGTGTCCTGTTTTTTGTCGACAGGTACAGGGTTGGAAACCCATGAAGTGTAAGCGATGGGGTAAATAAACCTAACCGTACGTAATTTATCAATTTCGGCTTTGATAGCCGCGGCCTTAGATGGGTGTAGCGGTCGCTATTTCTGGCGAACTGGTGTGATGTCAGGCCAGGTGTCGATGCGATGTTCGACAATAGATGGTTCTAGGCCAGGCATCTCTGTGTATGACCAAGCAAAGATATCCCTATATTCTTGGAAGAGGGTTTTATATGCGACAATTTCCTGAGGAGTGCAAGCAGCTCCAATGATGACTTGTTCGACGATGCCATCTTTAATGGAAATGTCGATTTTGATGGTGGGGGAAATGTTGGTCAGATTACCTTCTTCAAAAGCGTAGAGTGCAGGAATGGGATTGTTGAACCAATCGATAGGCCCGGAGGGGATAAAATCTTTGGTTCTGACCACGTAAATGGGATTGTGGCTAGGAGGCATGAGGGCTGCCTGTGGAAGGAAGAGAGCACGATGATGTAGTGTGTCCCAGGGAGAATTCGGGCATTGTAGCTCTTCCAGTATTTCTCCGTCGCATTGGAAACAACGAGAATATAATGGATCGTGAGGAGTGATCTCAGTGACCATGTGGTTTCCCCCTGCTGAAGAGACAGAGGGGGTAATGGTAGGAGAGAGTGAGGGTTCACTCGACATAAACCATATATTGAGGTACTGAGGGGTACCCGTGGTGGTGGGATGGAGAGTCTCCGTAGGGGAATGAGCAGGAGAGTTGGGTGGGTTACAGGGTAAATCCTCAGATACGTTGTCTAAGAACCATGGAGGCATAGGGAGTGCCTCGGGCTCGGGAGAAACGACGTGAAGATCTGCCAGTGGTGAAGTAAGGTCAATTATTGCCTCTGCGGGTCGGTGTAGCAGGGCCAATTGGCGTTGCCTATATTCTAGGATCATAGGACACTAGTATGTAAAATGAGCCAATGAATCGCAAAGAGAGCAAGGGCATCTCATGCGTTCATTGACTGAAGTAGTGACATAGCGAATGTCAGTGATATTTGTTGTGGAAGACGTAGCAGGGTGTGGGTCGTTCTGAAAATTCTGGCGTACATCAGCTAATGTCTGTCGGAAACGTGGCAGTGCTAGGCAATGATGAGTGTAATGGCCATACTCGAAACAGATAGCACACGCGAATTTGGTCCTCAACCCTTTACTACTGGAAGGTTGGGTGGTAGTAGTAGAGCTAGCAGTAGTGATGGGTGTTGTGGGAGTTTGATTGATTGGAATCAAATTCCGTAATTTCGGTAGCGATGGGCAGTTGTTGGTTTGGTGACCCTCTTTATCACATAATGCGCAAGGTGGTGGAATGCGCGAAGGAAGTGGAGTTGTGGGCTCCTTCTTCTTTCTCCTACCCCCAGCTGTAGCAGGGGGGGTAGGGAGTATGGGGGGAGTGGGGGTGAGGACAGGAATCGTCATGGGGAGGCCTTCCTGTGGGTGGGGGACCATCTCAAGTGGATGTAAATACCACACTGGGATTGCTAACACCATATTGGGTAGTGTGAGCGTTGCGGCTACCTGGAAAGCTTCTATACCGAGTGGAGGGTAAAAGAAGGGAATTTGAGTGAGGGGTCGGGGAACTGTCTCCCAAATGGGACTAGGCCCTTGAGGGGGTGTGGATTTGTGGACTGTGGGGGTCGACGAGTTCGCAGGAGGCTCTTGTGGGAGTGATGTTGCGACTGTTGAGACGTCAGGAATGACTGAAGCCTCCTGAGGAGGATGAGCATCCTCCGTGTGAGTTCCGTTAGAGGATACGACGCATACGTGATTAGGGGGAAGGCGTGGTGGTGCTCCATGGTACGTCCCTAACAAGGATGGATCTTTGAAATTATCAGGACCCATATCGACAAGTGGATATGCGTCTTTGTTGGTGTGAATGAGAGGAAGAATGTTATCGAGATTGGCAGATGGGTTAGGCTCGTAATGCGAGACTTGGTCAATGGTCACAATCTTTCCGTTGTGGGGGAACATGATTGTCCGAAAGACGGATGATGCCACTGCCTTCATAGCATACATGTAGCTACGTCCAAACAAGATATTGTAATCAAGTTGAGCATCGATAACTTCAATGTCAATGAGGATAGTCTTGCCCCCGAGTTCCACGGGGACATTTTGGAAGAGCCCTTCAGGAGATGATGGTCGTCCGTCATAAGCTCGTAATGTGATGGCGGATGGTATGAGTTCCGGGGAACCAAGTTTCTGCCATACTGTTTTGGACATGA
>JASDQU010738369.1:23206-49323 GCA_032191745.1 Picea mariana | reverse complement strand
CAAAAAGCAAATAAGGGAAAATGATTTTTATCCACCTAAGTGCCTATGTTTGTTTGACTATCCCCTTTATAAGTTGAGGGGTCTAAGTGGTGCAGTATTTAGAGCATGCATAACATCATTCTTAAGAAGGAAAATGATTTTCCCCACATCCAAAGACCTTACAATGTAAATTTTAGTTCAGATGCGCGGCCTCTAATGTAGACAGAGGCGCATGTTGCGCCTGCACGCTGACAAAATTGGGACCGAAAGCGCATGCGCGCAGAGAAAAACTGCTTAACAGGCGCTTGCGCGCACGATGCGCGTCTGTGGGGTGGAATACCCGCGCGCCTGTGACAAACGGCCTAGAAGAAAAATCTGGATGGATTTCTCTCAATTCTCTTGTGAATTGACTGGTTAGCAGGCCGGCAGAGGCCGGTTTGTGAACCTGCAAGTTAATGAGATCAAAAGGAAAGCAAAATAAACCCAAATGAGGGAGGAATCGATACCTTCTCCCCAGTACGGTCGCCAATCTGTTTACACCCAATTCGTCACTTGGTGAGCAAATAAAGGGTGCTTACATGCCCAGTTGGGTCTTGCTAGGCATGACAACTGTAGAGGAAAGGGTTAGAAAAAGAACAACAAAACTATAAGCAAGAATTAAATTAAAACAAACTAAAGCTATGAGCATATGGAAAAAGAAATAACAAAGACAACAAGACCAATATCACCAATGTTTTTGAGCTGGTCTATTGATGAAATCAAAGCACAATGAAGAAAGGGAACTGTGGTTCCTTCTTCCTCCAAAGGAAGGCTCTTGAGGCCCTCACAAACTTGCTCTCCTTACAATAAGAAAATGAGAATGATGGTGAAAGAACTCCAAGCACATCCACTCAATGTAGAGATGGATAGCTCAATGAAATGGTGCCAAAGGTGTTATTGTCAAGGAGTGAGTCCTTAAAACAATCTAGGCAGCATAACCTTACATGAAATTCCTTGAGAAAATGATGTTTCTTCATGGCTTTTTATAGCATAGCATTGGGTGATTATGTAACTCCTTTGGGGTGTGAAAATGGGTTCTTTAGGGCTTAATTAGGTCTTTGACCAGCCTACCATGCGGATTCAGCTCAGATTTGATGGTCAAATCAGGTTGGGAGCTGGTCCATAAGTGGTTGGAAGGCTAACCAATTCAATAAATGCGTCGTTTAGCAGGTGCGCGGGTTTTTGCGCTAACAGTCGTGCGTCGTGCGCGCATGCGCGCATGGTACATTTCTGTAAAGCGCATGTGTGCGCGCACCAAACTCCTGTAAAGCGCCCTTCAATTTTTGGTTACTTTATATAGTTTTTGACCCTTTTGCAATGCTGTGAAATTAATCCAGTGCCATGAATGACTTCATTACTTTCTGACGATGTTGAGTTCTTGTCGCCATGTGCGGACGAAATTTCAGTGATAACACCTCCATTTCTGCCTGGAGTTTTGTCACCACCGCCTCTCTTATGCATTGAAGGGTTGGAGCCTTCACCCTGCTACATTATGTTCAGTTCCATCAAGATCTTCATCATATCTCTCAACTCCATGACAACCTCTCTGAGATCTTCATTTTCAGCTGGAACACGTTCATGACTTTCTGCACGAGCCATGCTTGGTGAATGTCTCTCTGAAACTTGTGGTGAATGAATCTGCTTCCTCCTTGTCGAATGAGAACTTGGCTCCACAAGTTGAGCTTCTCCTCTTGTGAGTTTCAACCTTGTGAGCATTAGAAACAAAACTTGCAAACAATCAAGTCTTCAAAAACCAGTGCTCTGATACCAACTTGATCTAAAAATGAAGAAGACTTGAAAAACTTGAAAATTATTACAAGTGAATGCTATGTGTTTAAAGCAAAAGGATCAGATTGCAACACATAGATTTAAGGATTACTTATGCAAATTATACATAGACAGCAGCATAATCATTGAACATAAACACATATGCACAACAATTGATAAAGGAGTTCACCCCTCTCTTGGGCTACATCTCCTGGTCCAGCTTCCAATGGATCATTATTATTAATTGCTCAAAAGTGCTCAAAAACATGTCTTACAATGCTCAAACTGACAAACCGACTGCTCCAATGGCTTCAGAACGTCCCAAAACCCCTGTCTGGGCTCTTTCGGCACCTCAATCGGTCGAAAAACGAAGAAGTTAGGCCTCCTGGAAGTCCCCCCTTCAAGCTTGTTGTCTCTGCATCTACAAAACGCACCCTCCATGAATGAACCTGGCTCACACGCATTTTATGGCATAAAAACCCATCACCAGGCACAACCACGCCAATGGTGCAAATCGTAGGATGGTTAAGGCACCTCCAGCCCCTAACCGCCTAGGCACGTGGGCGTATGAGAGCATATGACCCCGCACATTAAGCAATGGTGGTTAAGTCGTTACCAAACCATGCAACTAACCCCCACGCTCCAGGTCATGGGCCTATGGCACACGTTATATGACCAAGGGTTAAGTTTCAAAACCACGCGCACATAAATCTGTCGGCTACATTACATATAACATGGTCATATTACATTTCAAATGACCACGGGCCGGGGCTAAGCCCCGACCCGACCCCCCGCCCAATATACAAACTTGCAAATTTAAATATATTAAAACATATACATTTAACAAGCAATAACTTGTGGCCCATTGGTCGGGTGGTCGTGCGAAGGCGCTCAGAGGTGTGGGAGGTCCGGGGGTCGAACCCCGCGGACTCCACCATATATTTTACATAACAAAATAACCAAATAATGAGTGACACGTGGCACCCATGGATTGGGTCACGTGTCCTCATACCACTTGCCACCAAACTGACACGTGTCATCTCCTGATTCGTCAATAGTCAACCAACCATTGTTTGCCACGTCACTTTGGTACGGTCGTACGGTCCTGCCACGTCAGACCGTACGGACTGTACGGACTGGTACAGTCAGCATCAAATTTTTTTGCCTGTTTGGCTTGACGAACAGATCGCGATATATTCGCCATACATAGTCCATTTGACAAAGCAAATATACCACCGGAATCAGGAAGACGAGACGGACGCAATGGCACTGTTTTCGTCGCATTCCAAGCACTTTGAAATTTGAGCAAAATTTGATCCCCTGATCAACAAAGGCAATACAGTTTATGTTATATGCAAGAAAGGTCTATTACAAAAGCAATATAGTTTAGTCTCCAGACTAGAACCCCCCTTTTGGACTCCAGACTAGAACCACCCTTTTGGACTGTGGCCTCTATGTTCTTAAATAATATTTACAAAGCAGTTCCAGATCCTCAAATGATGGATCTCAGAATTAAAAGTGTTTGCATATCTAATCAATTACATGATTCCAGGAAATAGATATTATTCCTAAGGAATTGAATCCATATCAAAAGTATGGTCTTCAACATCTGCATAGCCTTGCTGGATGATGATAAGACTATTTGAAGTCTTTCACTTAGCTTTGTTGGATGATGATAAGACTCTTTGAAGTCTTTTACTGACATCTGGGTTGTAAGTAAATTATCTTCAACCCAAAATAGAAAGTCCATTTCATCTTTTCCCCTTCTCTGGCACCTCAAAAACTGAAACAGAAAGCTAATACATATATCTTTAATTATCATCTTTCATCAGAAATCTTCCTCATGCCATCTAGAAGCAAAAACCCATGATCTGGGGAAAAAAGAAGGCAAATCTGCCAATCTCTGCACTTTCGGTGATCTAGGGCCCAAAATTTGTAATGAATAAGCCACCGAAAGCCTTGTTATACCTTTATCTAGCAGCCTTGATTTGTGATCCTGAGAATGCTCCAAAGATCAGGTACATAGTGCTACTTGTTAAAATTGTCTGTTAATTTGTGCCTCCAAAATCTGGACTATCGAGCTAATGCCCTCAAATCTGGTGTTAATTGCCATGATGATCTTCAATCTTGATATGATCTTCACGATTACTGATTTTATGCATTGAAATATGAGATTTAACAACTGAAAATCAAGAAATAAAACTAATCCTTAGATTCTCGACCACCTGCCAACTTCAACCTAAAATACTGGAACTTATCCAGGATATCGATATTTGTTCACAATGACATGAAGCATTCCCTCATTCATATTCCAATGTTTTCTAATAGACATGAGAGATGTGATTTTCATATCATCAACCGACAACCATTATAAGATCCAACATAGAAAACGCCTCTCTTAAAGTCTATCTCGTATTATTTAAATTAACAGGCATTTTATTTAGGCCAAGATTGATCTCCTCGGTAACACACATTGCAAACATCACTGCTCTGCAATAGCCTTAATCTTGCATATGGCATGGTGCATGTTGTTTGATTCGTAGCTTGAACCTGAGACTTGACCTATGGCTCGATTAATGGCCAAATGTCTTTTGACTTTTGTCTTCTGTTCGTGTGCATTTCCCAACTTGAAAGCAACTGAAAGAATTTGTTGTTGTCCATCTTCACAAGGAAGAGTATGATAGTTGAACATTTTTGTTTGAGGATGAACAACACTGCCAGATAAAGTCAATAACATCATTGTGATGATGAATCGGCCATGTAAAACACACATGCTTAAATTTAGACCGGGAACCCTTATCTCGATACCCGCCTATAGAGTAATGAGAAAACCTGCAATCTTTAGATAAAACTTGACACTTCTATACTCGAGTATGACAAATGGCAATGACGACGTCTCCTCGTGGCGAATTGACGTTTTGAATTTATTTGCCTGTAAACTTTTATGATACTAACATCATTAATTGGACACATTATATATTCGACGAAATGAGTAGTGTCAAGCTGGGAAATAGTTTAGGAGTATGAGACTAGTTAAGGACCATAACACTTCAAGCACCCACCTCTTTTACTTTATTTGATGAAAATAACAATTGTAAATCTAAAGAAGCATAAAACTGACAATGCTTTGGAATGCAGGTAAAAGTGATCAATGAGAGCTTTAATGGAGTAATGGAAGTATGACACTGGCCAAAATACCTAGGGGAACGATGAATCAAGTAGTGAGTAATGAGGACATTCTCAAAAAATATCAGTGTATTTTTTGATCGCTAACATTTGGCTCCAACTAGGATGAAGACTTCCCTACAAGGTCTCCAAGAATCTAGTAGTTTCAATTGCCTTTACCATTGGGCTATGGAGTCATCTGGCCTTTATCAACTAATCTTCTGAAAACATGTAGTCTGCCTGTAGCCAACTCTGCTCATTCAACAACCAATAACTGAAAGAGTCTACTTGTTCATAGAACAAGCTTATTCTCTTACCTAGTCCTACTTCTAAATAGTAGAAGAAAACTGATCAAGTAAAATTGAATCTCCAATGTAGCCAAGAAAGTAATTGACTTCCAACTTTATGCAAAGTCACGGACAACCAAACTGTAGCATGTGAAACATAATCATTAAAATCATACTTACAATCCAAAAATCTGACCTTAAAGATGGCAACAGCTGAAATTTTCTTATTGCAAAGTATCTCCATATAAGTGGCAATTGGATCTTGGAATTCATACAAGGTTGGCTGCTCAAAATTTGACAGAGAAACATGCATCATAAGCTGTTGATTTAAACCTTTCTGCTCCCTTCCACCATATCCTTCTGACTCAGATTCACTACTTTTTCCTGCTGATGTATGCATTTGTTCTTTGACCTTAATACTTTCAAAAGAGAGATGTTGATCTTTTAAAACAACAGACACATATGATATGATGTCAGATGTTTCTATGTTATTACTATCATTCAACACCTCTTGATCTTCATGGTAAATGTTTTCTTCTATAATAGATGCAATATCACAAATCTGATTTTCGTGACTAACATAATCTTTATGAAGCAAAGAAAACTTATCACAACATCCTTCAAAAAGATATTCAACTGGAAAATATTCCTTACAAAAGGAATTGAAAGCTGTATGGAAACTTGTCAAAGAGCTAACAATTGCATTTGGAAGAGACCGACACCAGTTAAGAGCAATCCCTTCTAATGAATACCTGAAAAGTTTTATTTGAACATTTGCATGTATGATCTGAAGTTGATGAATAAAGTCATGAAAATCTAACAAGTGTTCAGCTGACACTTCCCACTCTTCTCCTCGAAATCTGGGAAGACTATTTTCCCATTCATCTTTACTAGGTACTGGATGAGGGTAACCAGAAATACTTGAGAAATTGCAAAATGCATACCTCTTATTCATTTCATACCAGTGAAGTCCCCAACATATTTCTAAACAATGGAATCGTCACTGAATCTATCCTTCATGGAGTCGCCAGATAGATGATTACAACCGAAAATATGTCCAGACTTTGTCTATCATCAAAGCTGGATCTTGTCGTCTCCCAGGGAAGTTGAGCTTCAATCTTCAACCCTGGCAACGATGCCAATTTGTTATCTCTCCAGGAGTCCTTCTCAGGTTGTATCTTGAAGAAGCCTGGTAACTTAAAGTGTGATTGATTTTGTGTTTATATTTGGATCAAATGGGATAACTAACCTACTGGATTGTTATCAGGACAGTCAAATATATATAACCAGGTAAGACAAGGCTTTCAAGAGTTAATAATCAGATGAATAACTGAACTTGGTGGGTGGAGAAGACTATATTTATCAACCAGACCATATATATGATGGGCTGAATAAAAATAGTACAGATTACTATTCAATCAATGTTTATGAATTGACAAGGTGAGATGACAGTCACCTGCAATTAAACAATCTTAGATAAAAAGTAATCATTAAAAGTACAGAAATATAAAGAAGATGGAAATTTGATAGTAACTGAGAAAGAAGCTTGTGTATCTGTATTATATGCAAGAAAGGTCTATTACAAAAGCAATATAGTTTAGTCTCCATACTATAACCCCCCTTTTGGACTGTGGCCTCTACGGGCTTAAATAATATTTACAAAGCAATTCCAGATCCTCAAATGATGGATCTCAAAATTACAAGTGTTTGCATATCTAATCAATTACATGATTCTAGGAAATAGATCTTATTCCTGAGGAATTGAATCCATATCAAAAGTATGGTCTTCAACATCTACATAGCCTTGTTGGATGATGATAAGACTCTTTGAAGTCTTTTACTGGCATCTGGGTTGTAAGTCAATTATGTTCAACCTGTTAACGGGCGAAATTGATCATCCGTCAACTGGGAGAGTGGAACCGGTCCGGGGTTGTCTAATAACCCAAGCCGTTTGGGATGAACCACCCTGACGGGTTTAGCGGCTCCGTTAGCCGATCTAAGTCCTAAGAAAATAAACAGAAAACTAATCTAAAACAACTAATCTAACTAAAAATAACAATTAAAACAAACTAAACTAATCTAACTATAAAAGAAATAAAACAAACTAATAAACTAATCTAACTATTCTATATATACAATCTACTATCTAATACTATACTAGCTCTAACTAATTAAATATCTAACTACTAACAGAAATAAATCTTATTCACAAAATGTACAATATCTACAATTCACAGATTTGAATGAAAACCTGAAAAACTCATTTGCATTCTACCCTAAGACAGAGAGAGATATTTTTTGTTGATTTTATAATTTTATGAACAAGAAATAAAACAAAAAACTAACTAAACTAAACAACTGAAATACTAATTCTAACTACAAATCTAACTAAACTACTTAAATTATGCTAACAAATAAACCATTAAATAAATCACAAAATTGACCTGGAGAAACGCTCCAGATTTGTCCTGTATGAGATGATTATCTCAGCTGATCGGAAGGAGGAAACCCGCACCGAATTATCCACTAGCTTCTCGTAAACGGAAAACTGTTGTGCTCTTCAATATAATTACAGGACAAACAAGACATTAAAATTTACAACAATCTTATGATTTATAAATCTTCACAGTTAGATAAACCTGTATGCAAAGACTTATACAAAATAATTCAATTGATGAAGAAGAGAAATCTGTCATTCATTAACTGAATAAAGTAATTGTTGTATTTTTTAAGTATTGAAAGAAATCAGATATGGATAAGACATTAATTAAATCATATCATTCTGCAATAGACTATGATAGCTAAAGTAGTCTATAATCAACTGCAAAGCGACATGCATAAACTTGAAACAAAAGATTGATATTATGAAAGTGAAAGTTGTAGCAATAACATCAATTCTCGTCTCAGATTGTATTAGAAATCCATAGCCTAGTTCTCCCACAAGTGAGGATGCCTTATTACACAAATTAATAAGTATTTAAAGACCTTCCATAGGGTAAAACATCCATGTGGAAGTTATCAAAACTGTTTACATAAAATCTGGGAAGATATCCCAAGTCTGACTAAACTAGGAACCTAAAATAAAACTGAAACACACAAACATCTCCTAGACTGTCCAGCATGCCCAATGCAATTTGGATGTACCTGAAAAGGGTAAAAAATGAACAAGTTAGGAGGATATTTTGTTAAAGAAAATGATAAAAATCTAATTCTATAGACTAGCTACAGAATCTTGCGATTCTGTAGCTGGTCTAAATCGGACACAGAATCAGCATTAAAATCAATTCAAATCCTTAAAGAATTAAATTCAAATTATTAACAAGAATCTAATTGCTATTTGAAAGACAAATGAATCATTCAAATTGAGATTGTTATACTAATTCAAGATCAAAACAAAACTAAAATCAAATGACTACAGAGATGCATACACTATGTTTCGTTTGTTGCCACATAATCGGGTGAACAGAATCATATCGAACAGTAATGAAATCATTTCATATCAATTTGAAATCGAAATAATTAAAACAAATCATAGGCAATTGTTATATTGCCTCATCAACAGGAAACACGATCGAATCCAAACAAGATCATTTTCAAATCGACATAACTGTATTGACATAACAAACGATCCATTCCATGAGCGAATTAAATCAAAACTGGCGCGTAAATGTTCACAAACAAAATCGTAATGAGATCAATCAACAGGATCTGTAGGATTAGTTCAATCGTTTGTTATTGCTATTTGGGGAAAATAAACTCGATTGACATTGAACGAAACCGTTCATTTCAAAACGAATTATAACCAGATTTGACAGAGATAACAAATGTCGACCAATTCGTTTTGCAAATTAAAATCAAGCAGAGCAGAATCTGTGATATGAATCCAACTCATGAAAACATCGTACTAACTGAAGATACACAACACCAATCAAGATAGGAGCAAATCGAATAGTTGGAGCTTAACAAAGTCGTTGTGAATCAAAATCGTTCCATGATTCGAGCGTAGATATCTTTTGTATAGGCTTAAATGAGAATATCGTTTTCATAAGAAACAAAGTCATTCTTTCCAAATCAGAGTCAATCAGAGTTGTATTCTTACTTTAGAAGATTACATCACGTCAATTCAAACTCACGAAGTCCTTCCAAAATCACAGCATACAAACTAACCATAACGAAATCATACCAAATCAAAACGTGATCGTGCTCTAAATTTAGCATGAAAACCTTCTATTCAGATTAGATACAAACAAATCCAATCGAAAGCAAACCGTCGATTTCGTTAACTCAATAGACAAACGAATCAAATCCGATGAAAACCTATCAATTGCTAAACTAGGAATGATCAAATCGTGTATCCAAATCATAACCTCATTCAAATTTAGCAAAACAAAAACAATGTACAGGATGAACACATTATGACAGAGCCAATTCAAATGATAGACAGAGTTATTTGAAAACCAAACTCAATTCCTTATATTAATCTAGCAATTCACAAAACGAAATTGATACTTAAATTCATACCTGGATGACGAGCAGACAACTTGATCATGACATTTTGGAGTTGACAACGACTGTATCCGATTCAACGTTCCTAAAAATGATGGAAACAGTGGTTCTCTGCTTCCTGTCAACAGCTCGAAGCTTGTCCCTTTGGCTTGTCAATACTGTAATTTGATTTTCCAACGCTTTGACTTTCGATTGAAGTAAGGGAACGTCTATATAGTATCGTTCCAACCACAGATCACATTGGTCACATGACGATTGTCCGGGCTTTGAAGATGCAGGTGAGGGTTTGGTTATATTGTTGAGGGTTTCGTTAGGTAGTTCAGTCCCTGGGTAACTGGGATTGTTCCTTAGGCAAGGGGGGAGATTCAAAACGAAGTCATAAGGTGGCTCGGAGCACAGACCCTGTGAGTAAGGGTACTCACTAGCTAGGAAGCGTTCTATGTCAGAGTCTGAATCCTCACTAAGGACTATGGGCTTCTGCTCAACACTAGGTTTAGGCTTATTCTTAGCCATTCTCGAGATAAGCCGAGCATTCTTTTTTCCTTTTCCATCAACAGTAGGGTTACCTCTAACCTTTTTGCTCACAGGCTTTTTTATAGCCTCAACCTTCTCAGTTATAACGTCGGGTAATTCAATATCAGGGTCAACCGAGGGTTTAGGAGAGGGCAATAGGACATGGAAGGGCACGGGTGGCCCGACCTTAGCTTCATTAATCACAGGCTTGTCAATCTGGACAGGGTCTGTATCATCAAAACCATTTCGAGCGATAAAAGATTGCCAGCTATCACCTATCACCGTGGAGATTCAAGTGATGAATTATGATGAGTCTGATTAGGCCGTGGTGGAACAAGCTACTATCGGCCTTTTCTCTTTTAAACCTTTTTGACATTTTGTATAGGCTACGCTGGAAATAGAAAGGCATATTCAATGGATACCCTATAAAATTCATTAACAGTCGAAGGTGATAAAGAAAAACGAGTCCATATCGACCCTCACAAGTCACAAATTGTTTCACTACTATCAAAAGATCATGCCATCGTGGTTTAAGTGTGGAAATGGGCATACCTCTGTCACAGGATGTGACTTTTCGTGAGATGAACAGCAAAGGCCATGGCACCTCTTCCACTTTAGAATTTTTAAACCAATGTTGGCCCGTGGACGGTAACCCTGTGGCAGAGCTAATGAACTCTTCACGGATTTCCAACTGAATGTCCCCCACCTTGGCTCTACAGCCATCAAAAGTCAGGGTGAACTGTTGTGCAACAAATAGATTAAAACCCTCGAATCGTTGTACAAAGGTGAGCCAACCGCTACCCTCTAAGTCTTTTCGGGCATTGTCGAACAACAACAAAGCTTGGTTACTGTTCGACTCGATTCGCACCACCGGTGCCATGGAGAAGAGCACACGGTAAACGAGCCAAGGTTCAAATCATAGCATACACAGGAGCAGAGTGCACGAAGGGTTACCCGAGCTAACAAAGGTGAAACAAGGATAAGCGATAGGCATAAATGACATCATGCGAAGGTGGTGGAGCTATTCACTGGCCATGCACAATAGTTATTGCCAAGGTACAACCGCCGACACTTTTAGCTATACAAATTACAACACACATGTGTTATAACTAATGCCATTTCAATCAATCCATTGAAACCTTTGGTAAGTGGATAAACCATGCGTGCAAGTAATATTATGCCATAGTTTTAAAACCAAACTTACAAATCGAAACCAATACCAACGTTTTGACCATGTGACATGCGTTGTATCAGTTCATATCAAGAGTTTAAGCGAGGTACCAATGCGTTTTGAACTAGGTGTCATATCAAATGAAATATATCAAGGGTTTGATCATAACACCTATATGTTTTATGAAACCAATGGTTAAGTAGATCAAATCAAAGAACATATAAATCCAATCGCCAATGAATCACAAACTTAATCATTCATGAAATGAAATTACATAATCAATCAAAGGATGTCCAATGAGTACAGATCAAAAAGTTTTGCCAACTACATAATGATAAGTAAAACGTAAACGCAATGGGCATATCGACAAGAAGGATAACGACAACTCAATAATGATTTTAATGTGACTTCGAAAGACAAAGCTTTCACGCTTACAGTCGTGAAAACAAACGAAGGTAAGTGTGAAAATAGTGCAAAAATAAGTGTTGTTTATTTCAGAATTGCGATGAAAAATTAATGTTTGCAAAACATTAGTGTAGGCAGCTTATAAGACAGTAGAAAAATGTGAATTGGCTGCCAACACAACCCAAAATAGAAAGTCCATTTGATGTTTTCCCCTTCTCTGGCGCCTCAAAAACTAAAACAGAAAGCTAATACATATATCTTTAATTATCATCTTTCATCGGAAATCTTCCTCATGCCATCTAGAAGCAAAAACCCATGATCTGGGCAAAAAAGAAGGCAAATCTGCCAGTCTTTGCACTTTCGGTGATTTAGGGCCCAAAATTTGTAATCAATAAGCCATCGAAAGTCCTGTTATACCTTTATCTCCTCATGTTCAGCAGCCTTGATTTGTGATCCTGGGAATGCTCCAAAGATCGGGTACATAGTGCTACTTGTTAAAATTGTATGTTAATTTGTGCCTCCAAAATCTGGACTATCAAGCTAATGCCCTCAAATCTGGTGTCGATCGCCATGATGATCTTCAATCTTGATATGATCTTCACAGTTACTGATTTTATGCATTGAAATATGAGATTTAACAACTGAAAATCTAGAAATAAAACCAATCCTTAGATGCTCGTCCACCTGCTAACTTCAACCTAAAATACTGGAACTTATCCAGGATATCGATATTTGTTCACAATGACATGAAGCATTCCCTCATTCGTATTCCGATGTTTTCTAATAGACATGAGATATGTGATTTTCATATCATCAACCGACAACCACTATAAGATCTAACATAGAAAAGGCCTCTCTGAAAGTTTGTCTCGTATTATTGAAATTAGCAGGCATTTTATTTAGGCCAAGATTGATCTCCTCGGTAACACACATTGCAAACATCACTGCTCTGCAATAGCCTTCTAGACTACATTCATACGAGGGGATATTTATTTTGAATCTCCATGAACGCAACTTTCCCTTATGTCTCTCTGAACATGTGCTCTCTCTAATGCTTCTCAACAAGCATCCGTCTTTGTTGTCTCGTCCATAGATGTTGTGTGTCTTCTTACCAAATAAAACCACAACTATTCTGCAGTACAAACTGTAGAACATGCAATTGGCTGGCGAAACCCAAAAGATGAACCTACATGACAAGAATGTCTGGAAGCTAATGGAAGATTGCTCATGCATGAAATTTCATTATGTTGTCCACTGAAAGGAGAAACATCAATCCCATCTTCATTAGATGCAGAAGAAATAGAAAGTCTCGTGGGTGGATGAAGCATCGGAGTGAGTGTGCAAATATCAACAAGGCAGTCCCATTGAGGTGAGAATTGCCATGATTTATCCATGTTTGGAGTAAAGATTAGGGAAGCTGAGGTTCTTGATCTGGCCTGGCGATTATGGATAGCAGTGATATTTACTTGTACCCCCTTCTTGCATATGGCCTAGTGCATGTTGTTTGATTCGTAGCTTGAACCTAAGACTTGACTTGTGGCTCGATTAATGGCCAAATGTCTTTTGACTTCTATCTTCTGTTCGCGTGCATTTCCCAACTTGAAAGCAACTGAAAGAATTTGTTGTTGTCCATCTTCACAAGGAAGAGTACGATAGTTGAACATTTTTGTTTGAGGATGAACAACACTGCCAGAGAAAGTCAATAACATCACTGCGATGATGAATCGGCCATGTAAAACACGCATGCTTAAATTTAGATCGGGAACCCTTATCTCGATACCCGCCTATAGAGTAATGAGAAAACTTGCAATCTTTAGATAAAACTTGACACTTATACTTCTGCAGAGTATGACAAATGGCAATGACAACGTCTCCTCGTGGCGAATTGGCGTTTTGAATTTATTTGCCTATAAACTTTTCTGATACTAACATCATTAATTGGACACATTATATAATCAATCAAATGAGTAGTGTCAAGCTGGGAAATAGTTTAGGAGTATGACACTAGTTAAGTTACCAGGCTTCTTCAAGCTACAACCTGAGAAGGACTCCTGGAGTGATAACAGGTGGGACCACAGAGAAAAATAGTGACAGGTGATAGGTACCACGGTAATCTGGGAAAAGAGAGGAATCTAATGGGATAGGTCCCAATTAAGGGTGTCAGTGGGACCATTATACTCGTTTTTTGTTTTTGATTCTTTTACTTCTGCGGAGTTATACTTCGATCTGAATAATATTGTAGTGGCGAAATGCCTAGATTCTTAACAAGAAGAAATGTGTAGTAATTTTGCAACTCGAATGCATGAGGTAAGGTTGCACAAAAATGGATCTTATATGTTCCTTTTCTGTTTTGTTTTCGTCCCAAGGGTTAGGGTGTTCAGGGTTTCTACATACAAGGGTTTTCCTTGTGCTATAACTCTCTAATATGCATGTAGGGTCGAATAGTAGTACTCAAACCAATATCTCAGGGCATCAACTAAAGACCTTAAACTGTACCCTTAGTTGTACTATCCAATTACCCAGGTACTATAGAGTATATTCCCGAGTGTTGTTCTCGGTGGCACTATAGCAGTCAAGTGGTCGATCAATTGATCTATGGAGGGTTTCAGGATACCTAGGCTAGTCTGTATAAAGGTGTTGTCTGATGTTCTACCACTCGAAGGGGCACTAGCAGGGGTTACAAGGGTGTCCAACAATGTGAGCTTAAAAACCTCTTGTATTTCCTGTGTGTATGCTTCCTTGATCACGGATTTATGCATTGAACGAAAAATCATTGTAGTTTTAAGATGTCGAAATATGTCTCTACCCTAGGAAAAAATTAACCCACAATTCCTGCCAAGGAAAGTGCTCAGATATCACTTGTAAGGTACCATATGTAATATAATATGCATAAACAAGAATATTCAACATAAATCAATGGAACAACAAAATATTGAGAAGAGCAACACCAAAAATGATACCTTTATTCATAGAAAGCAATGTTCACTTGCCTCTTCGAGGGGGGAACCTCCAGCAAAGCAGAGCTCTATTAAAATTATTCTCAAGACAAAGTTTTTCATGCCTTCTACTCTTATTTATACTAATTATATCTTCTAAAGAACATTCTAGAGGAAGATCTTTCTAGAAGCGAAAGCTTCTATTAGGTCTTCTCACATTGACTTATTCAAATTTATTGAATAGGCCTTATTAACTAATTTCAGACTCATTACATGGAAAACATATTATTCTACATATGCGAGGGGTTAGGGAGGTTAGGTCCCTAACACTATTACCTTATAATGACATATATTTTTCCATTTTGCCTTCAAAATGCATTTTTGACTCAAAGGTAATTACCATAGCTTAAGTATTTCATTTTACTTGTTTAATGAATGAAACATGTTTAATTGCTCAAATTGATGAGGTTACTAGAATGTTCTTGTAGTATGCTAAACAGGTCTTGTAACTTCCTCAACTGTTAGGATATTCTCCAAACATTCTAGCCGATTCAAAGATATGGGTTATGTGGAGAAATGCATACACATGGACATCTACTATTCAGATTGGCCAACACTACAACAATAAAAGTGTTATTTCGGGTCAATACTTCAACCAATTCCTGTAGTGTGCATGAGTATGTTGCGATTTCATGCCTTCGGTCATGAAATCGTAACGAAATGATTAATTATACAATTATGTTATCCGATTGGTTTTTCTGAAGCTAATACAATAATTTTCTGACTATCCTTAGTAGATTTTATGAGATTGGATATATAAAGAAGTGTTAGTTCAGATTTGAATGTCATTATATAATTATCGAGGGAATTCACGCCTGAAGGGACATATTGATAACATTATAAAGAAAGAAGCAAGATTGAACTTTGTTCAACATATGTACTATCTTGATTATGGAATATAAGATTGGCTTATGCGCATCTGTCTTCTAAGTTTCTAAGTTTGTAAGTGTGTAGAGGGCATACTTCTGACGGAAGGCAGGGCCCCCTTCATCTCAGAAATAATGCCCTAGTTAGTTTTATTTATTTTCTTCATTAGAATTAAGTGTGATTTCATTACTGATATAATTTCATTAAGTTCAATCCTTGTAGAAAGTTTGATAGAATTATGTAGTAATTTTAGTTATTTGATGTTACAATTTTATTCATGCTTCTGGTTCAACTAATGCTTGTAAGAACAAGAGTTTCATGCTTGATTTCTTGACAGTTTAATTGGTGATTTTGTGAACAAAGAATTGTCAGAGCTGCAGATTGATGCAATTGATGATCACTAATCTTCACCGCTCGACAACTGCCCATGATAGATATCTTGTCCACATATATTAGTTTTTTATTTTGTTGCTTATGTTTTAATTGAAGGTTTTCAATATAACCGACATAATGGATCCAACCGAGTATTGTTGGATATAAAAACCTATATCCAACCTACAATTCTACCTTAGAATATCCATTGTTAGACGAGAAACTAGTTTTGAAGTTTGTTTCATAGCTTATTAGAATGGTGTGTCTTTGAGATTTATTCTACATATATTATGCGTGGTGCTTCGTAAGTTTACAAACTCATATTGATAATTAATGTACCGAATTACTACCATATATTTCACCTGAAATTTTGGCGTCGTTGTCGAGGAAGTGTTGAAGGAGCTAATCTCAAAGAGAGTGTGCAATTGTTTTCTTTTAGTTTTTGTAGGACCAACATTTTCGACTCATAAGGTGGAAGTAGTGAGATGGGAGGTGAAAGCCTATGCAAAATACTCTGGTGAGTCTCCACTGTCCCTTTTCATGTTGGGATTTTCAGCAGTTTTAATTTCTAGAATGATAAAAATTGTATGAATATGCCTAAGGGAACTAGAGGTAACAATCCTCAAAAGAAACCCAACCACGTCACCCCATCTAGTGGCGTTGCAAGTGCCACCCATTCTACTAACCCCCTGGCAAGAAAGTATGGAGGAGGAACTTTGGGAATAAGAGTTGAGGGACCTAAGAGAGTTCCTATACTTGAATAAGTTAAGGAGGAGACTCCTACAATAGAAGCAATGCTTACTCCTACTATTGCAGGGCAGTCTGACATCAAATTCCAAACCGATTTGATTCAAGACACGAGAATAGTGGCAACAACCTCTTAAGCGTATGTAGCACAAGAAAAACCTCTTATTTTTTGGTACGAGATGGTAGACGAAGAAGTAACATGCAACAACCATGAGAAGACAATCACCTTTGAGTTCCCTATCATAAATCCTAGTGGAGCAACACAAATGAAGAACATTCCCCCATATGCTCTACCAAATTTCCATGGTTTAGCCAATGAAGACCCCGATGCATTCTTATTTGAGTTTGATGTGAATTTTAGAACCTATGAGTACCCTACTACTACCCAAAAGTTAAAATTTTTTCTTACCACCCTGAAGGGTGGATCCCTCCAATGGCTTGTGGGCCTTAGTAGGGATAACATTTGAACTTGGGATGAGATGAAGTATTTTTGAAGAAATATCAAGACTACTGCAAGGGCAGAGAACTCAGAGAAGAAATCTTCAAAATGGTGCAGAGGGAGGATGAGAGTTTGGAGGACTACGTGGAGTGATTTCAGTACAACTTTCAAAGATCGAAGCAAAGTCAATTGAGCAAGGAAACAATGAGAATAATTCTGCTAAGAGGCATAAGGGATGAGTGCTTAGAAGTTCTCAATCTGATGGGATCAAGTGTTGTTTCCTAGCTTTCGTATGATAATGTATGTGACTTATGCAAAAAGTATTCAAGATTAAACTCCAATACCGATAGAATATCTAGAGATGTAACCTCCAGGTTCACAATTTTTTTTGCGGGAACAAAGGTAACAAAGGATGAAATTAGTATCATGTTTGAAAATTTTAAAACTGATATTCTCAACTCTTTAAGTTCTATCGTCGAAAAAATCTCTATCTATATTATGTCCTAAACATCGAGAGAACCACCCTTGGACGGAATGCCCACTGGACAATGTTGAAATTTATGGCATTTTCACAAAATCCCATGCCACCAAGGACTGCCCTTCCTTACCAGGAATTAAGGTAATATATCAAGGAGAGCAAGAAGCCTCAAGTTCACTGTATGTGATGACACCACTAAAACCATGGCAACCCAGACCTTTAGGTATGGCTCAAAACTCTGCATCCCAATTTCCTTATTCTCATAATAAGATGTGGAACACTCATATGCCATGGTAGCATTGGCCACCTCAGCCCGGTCCACAACAAAATTGGAAGAAAGGTTGGCGTGGTCCATCCTATGGCATGACTACTTTTCCTTATCTTGCACCACCACCATATACATACCCCTCACAGGCTCCTCAACAACAAATCAATCAACCAAAAAAAAATTCACTACCAGCTCCTCAAAACCCTCCACATCCAATCCCAATTCCTACCCAGACTATCCCAAATACTAATAATAATAAGCCAGTTCAGGCCATGTATCGAACTGATCTACAAACATTTCCCATGTATTTTATCACGCTTTGTATCATTACAGGAAATTCACCTGGGGTGTGGGAAAGTTCTTAACCCAAAATCCTTAGCGATTGTCCAAGAAAATGAAGAGGAAGAGACTCCTATCTAGTCTGGAATTTTTCAAACACCATTGTTGGAGATATTACACACTCACCTAGATAATGTTTTTCCTAAGATTGATAGTCCAATGTTGATAACGCTTCCTTAGATGAGAATATTTTCTCTAGAGAATATTCCCCTACAAAATAGGGCATTCCTCTTCAGTTCAGAGTCAGTTACACTCAGTTAGACTAGTGGAAGTCATTCATACATGGCAACCTTGGTTTTATCACCAACAATTGCATGTATTTCTCTCACTTCCACACGTGTGACTTAGTTAACTGATGATTGCATGGATCAATTAACTAGGACTAGGTGGCAATTCACTCTAGTGTCTATCAGTGAGTGTATAGATCTCTCTAGATCACTACTATCGCACATTAGTTACCCATGTAGCATATATCTACTGTAAATTATTCACCTTTTGGGTGTGGAAAACAGTTAATGCAATTCTCATTCTTTTCTCTCCAATTTTTCTCTTGTCTTCTTACATTTGCAAGTTGTGTTCGTTCTTTTGCTAGCTAGATCTCTTATGCAGGTACTCACCACATCTTACATTGTATTAGAGCCCGCATGCCGCTAGAAAGGATTGCCACCAACACTCTTTTGTAGGTATCGAAGACAAAACATTATCCCCTGGTGACTTGCTCTCTTGACTACCAAACTTTCACTCATTTTGTCGCATTCCACTTCAGACTTAATCTCATCACACTCCACTATGCCATTCGTCGCACTGGCTCAAAGCTCCCTGCAAATTTTCATCTGCACAATCTTCCACACATTCCATCGCAGTCCACTCTGTCGCACTAGCTTTGTCTCGATCCAAGGATCATTGTTCATCGACGCCTGCACGAGTTATTCAACTCTATTTTCTTCGAGTTCACTTCATACATTCCTGTGGTCATCTCTGTGCCTTCAATATTCCTCTGCATTTCTATTTACCTTGCACATATTTCCTCTGCCTGTGCACCATACTATCTTGTGTACCATACTGTCTTGTGCGCCATATAATCTTGTGCACCATATTGTTTGTGCACCATTTACATTACCTATTTGACATCAATAACAACATATGTGCAACATTAAGAACTGCCATAAATGATGTTGAAGAAATGTTACAACAATTAGATTTTGACAAGGAAATAAAATGGACATACGATCCACATGGTATAATTGTTGCAAGGATACCTACATATAAGCACTAACCAAATCCTATTTTAGAGAGCATTGCCAACTTGGATTCATGGGAGGAAGTAAGGAAGATTTTAATGGAAAAATCTTAGAGTTCAACCACTGCTCCACCTTTGGATACAGTAAAGGCTCTCTAGACACCTCAAAAGCAAGAATTGCAAATTGGAAAGAGGACTTTCTCATATTTTTAGTCAGATATGGAAACCGATGAACACCAAAATAAAAGACCCAAAGGTGATGAAGGACTAGATACAAAGGATATCCTTACTAATGTCTTGGATAAGGGTTAAAGCATATTGCAGATCACATCAGGATCCAATGAGGAAGGTTCAACCCCCGAAGCCTTTACTATCACAATTGAACATCTCCCATCAACACTATTGTCAGCAGGGGAAGCTATAACTTCTACTACCGAAGGAGCCTTTTAGAAGCAACCTTCTCTTTTCTCTCACTACTTTGACATAAGGAGGCATAATCAAAACATGAGTAAGGAGCTGTGTCCTCAAGTAACTTCCCAAACAAAGTTGCTCTCTGTTATGGGTTAGCAACATAATACCCTTAATTTGTCCATGTTAGAATCAAAGGTGCCAAAACACTTTACTCCCACAGATTATAAGGCCACACAGATAAAGGTCAAGCTAGGAAGTATTAAGCCTGGGGATATGGTTGAGCTACATAAGAAAATCAGTGATATGCTATACAAAGGAGTGTTCCAGTCTTTTGCTAGTGAAAAAAAGATGGGGGAGATGTTAGTTAAAATTGAAATGCAATTAAAGCGGGAGAGAGTAGCAACACATGCCAAGCAAGTTCTAATAGCTAAATTGGAGAGGAAGATCATTTCCTTGGGAGAAGATCCCAAAAATCCCACAGTTGTGGGCGATTTTATTAACCATAAGGACAATGAGATTAAAGTCCTCAAGAAAAATCTCAACATCCCAGGTACAACATGTGCAAACTCCTGAGCTACAGGCTAGTCATTAAGAGAAGGAGTAGTTGTACCAACAATTACTGGAGAGCCAAAAGACCATGGAAAGGTTGCAAGCTGAAAATCAGTCCTTGAAGGATCAACAAGATCAACTTTTGCACGCAACTAAGGTAGCTAAAGTGAAGGATGTTCCTTTGGACACAAATGAAGGCCTATCAAAGGTCATGTCAGATTTGAGTGTGAAAGAAATTGAGCTTGACACTATTATAAATAAGCTTAAGTTCGACGGTGCTAGGATAACAGAACTAGAAGAGCATATAAAGAGCAAAGAGGTACACTTGAGTCAAATTAATGCTACCAAAGGGCAAGCTGAGCAGGAATTGGCTCAGGTAAAGGTTAAGGTTACATGAAAATCAACTTTGAAGGGAGCCAAACACATGATCTAGGATCACATACCAATTGTAGTTTTTAAGAACTGGCCCTAGTTCTATTTGATTCAATAGGAGCTTGAATTGATCATCGTGGTGTTCAAGGACATCAATAAAACAACTATAGAATTGGAAAGCAAGCCAGAGATGGCTAATAATATAATTAAGTGTTTAAATAGTAGATCAAAGGAGGAGCTTATAGACCTTAATATAGATGACAAAGCCAACATCATCATGGATGCCAGAAAAGACCTTGCTAAGAAGAGACTGATGCAAAACACAAAGAATAAGGCCCTTGAACTTACTGGAGAGATTGCCTCATTCAATAAATTCTTCAGTGAGGTGATCAACCATGGATTACCCTCTTTTTGGGATGGTAATGGAGACCTTTATTCATAGAAAAACTATCAAAAGCTCCTGGATGATAGGAGAAATGATGATAGTAGGCTTGGAAAGCTTGAAGGACCTATTAAAGGGCAGGATGCAATGGATATGTTGGTTGGTGATTTTGAACTGCTGTACACTTTGAAGATGATTTTTAAAAATCTCCCTCAACCATCATATGAGAAATATACTAATCTGGATGAGGTGACAAGGAACCTAAATCAACAAGAATATCCAATGGGCAAGGTGTGGAAGCATATGTGTCAATATATAAAGTTACCAATTCCAAGACAAGGGGAAACAAGTAGCCAACTACATATACATACCTTGCACATGTGCACTAGTATCAATTCATATATATTAGCTATTATAATATTATTATTAATTGTTGATGCATGATGGTTGTAGCAAAGGTAAAATCATATGATTATAATTTAACTTCACTTGGATTTATTATATTTCATTTTGAATTTAATTATATTTTAATAAAAGGGGAAATCTGATTTCATTTAGAATTTGATTCCATTAGTAGGACTTGGATTTACCTACCTAAATTTGTTTAATTTAATTGATTTGATTAATGTGGGTAGGTGGGGGGAGTATTTTATGATATTTTGACCTTTCTAGGACCCTTCTGCGGGAGGCTAGGAAGGAAGTGGAGAAGGGGATAAAGGGGGACTTGGGAGAGGGAATGGGGGTTGCAAAATTTTGGGGGAAGAAAATTATTAAGAAAATTACTAGGAAGGGAAAAACACATTTTCTTTTAAGTACCTTGAGCTTGAGCTTTGTGATTTGGAGATTTGGGTACCTTGAGATTTGGATTGAGAAATCTGGTTATGCCGTGGTTGTTA
This sequence comes from Picea mariana, assembly GCA_032191745.1. NCBI lineage: Eukaryota > Viridiplantae > Streptophyta > Pinopsida > Pinales > Pinaceae > Picea > Picea mariana. The sequence continues at coordinate 27,135 of JASDQU010738369.1, read as the reverse complement.
GAAATAAATGCTCAAAGGGCTAGGACACCAAGGTTTCCTAGAGCTAGCAGTTGGAGAAGCTACTAGTTAGTTGGGATGAATAATCCTAGTTTGGGCAACCAATAAGGAACTAAGGAGCCAAGGAGTTGGTTTGCTTTAAGACCACTAACCGACTGGACAATTAAATCAAACAGTGTTGTAGGTATTTTGCTAATTCTTAGCTGAATATTGTTTCAATTATATTGTTGAATTCATAATTTGATTGATTAAGTTATGGATGAAGATGTTAAATAAATTACTCTGATTAGGAAGCAAATAGAAAAATTCCCAAAGTGTAGAATTTTGTTTTATTTATATGCAAAAATCTTAATTAGATAAACACAATTTAGTACTTATAGTAGCTGATCAATTAATAACACCCCAATGTTTAGTAGGGGTAGGGGTGCTACATAAGATCCTTGACTTCATACATGTAGGCTCCAAACTTCCACATTAAAATCATGTTATAAGCACCTAAGTTCTCTTATGAAACTCTATAAGATATTTCCACAAGTTTTGCTAGAATGATCATCATAGACATCGATGCTATCAATAATACCATAAATTACAATATTTTTTTTTTTGTTCAAAACCAATCATATAATGTGGGAGTGGTCATACCCTTAATCTTTAGGACCAATTGGTTCCTTTATAACCAATAAGCACCCATTGATTCCTTCATAATAGTGAAATAAAACACCAACTGGTTTCTTTGTAATAGTGAAATAAAACACCGACTAATTTCTTCATCATTATAAAATAAAGCACCCACTAGTTACTTCTTTAACAATCACATAACCATAACATAACAATTATAATAGTGATAAATGTTTCCAATAACCTACATATCTAACTAAATTTAATTATTAATAACAATATTTATATCACTTCAACCTAATCATTGAATCATCCATTGGGCGCTCTCCATCCATCCATACACATATATTATATATAGTTGTCTCATTCTTCAAAACTCTCACCCATCCATTAGTGTTTGGTATATATATATATATATTCCACAACACTACTTGAGACATATTAGTGTTTGGTGTTATATATATATATATATTCCACAACACTACTTGAGACCTATTTTAGACTTCTTCCTTCGGGCGAGAAGTTGATCGCAACCGAGGATGGTAAATCCTCGTGGTCCATATGGTTTTTGGACTTTAGATGTATACGTTGAAGTTTACTTACGTGGGAATTTGCACTAATACTTTCAACCCTTCGACGCAATGACAAGGCTCTTAAACCCCAACAATACCGCCTATCTCACTGTTTTCTTCCATTCTTTGCCTCATAATCTTTTTGCAATTGCTTCAAAACATATTCCGCATTCTGTTTTCCGCAGGTTCTCCAATTTAAGTAAGCCCGGAGCCATGGAAGAAACCAAGGACGGACAAACTTCTTCACATACCCAAATGGACTACAACACGGTCCCGGAGAATGAAGATTTTCCCAAGCCATTGTCACAGCCTCCTCCCGAGCTTTCGAGGCAGGTTGAATACGACAGGGCAATGCGCGCAGAAGCGGCTGTTAAAGCAGGCCCTGCTCTATCGAGAAACGAATTCATATACGAAGACGAATGGATGATCGCGGTCAATAAACCCTCAGGTGTTTACTGTGAGCATGTTTTGTCGTCAATTCCAGAGCTGCTGGCTTCTTCCCCGAGCTCTGCAGGTTGGTTTTCGGGCTTTTGTAATGTCATTTTGCTTGGTTTTTCTGTTGCATCTTCGCCAAGTGTGGAGTCCGATTATCGTTGTATTCAAAAAGTTGGATACATGGTACCGAGTTTCCTTTATAGAGAACTGGGAACTAAATGAAAACGAGAGTTTAATAATTCGCCAAGGTATCGACAACCCTGTTTTTGTTTGAGGGTAGCTTCGTAGATCTTGGGTTCCATCATAATACTCCAGACACCAAATATCTCCATGAATTTTGAACTTCTTGGATAAATGGGGGCTGCAGCGAGCTCGAGCTGAGCGAGATGGCAGAAGTTTAGGTTTTCCCAAACCTGCTTCACCTCAGAGCTAATTCTAACATTACACTTGGATGGAGTATTGAGAAAAGAAACGTATGGCTATTACAAGCAGCAATTTAACCCTGCTCTGGACCCTGGTTCCACCTACTAGGGCTCGATGAACTACTTAACTCAAAAAGGAGAATGAACATTAACAAGATTTGAATTAGCTCACATAACGTACATAGTCAAAGTTGGTGGTAAAACACACCAAAAACTCCTGTGAAGAAATATCCCAAGAACATTGTTGAAGACAAGCATTGCACTATTGGAATTATCCCTACTTAGAATGATGTTAATGATGAGCACACGACAATGCGGTGATGCTCCTACAAGTAGGGTCTGCCTTATCTTAAGGGCATGCAAAGACATACTAATGGGCTTTAACCATTTTCCTACTCCCTCCTCTTTCAAGTGGTCTTCTTGGATCATTTTGGGGGGAGGCAAGTTGGATAAGATAATATAAGATAATTTTATTAATTGTCCAATAGAAGATCACAAAAGTAGGTCAAAGGGACTAAAAAAGTATACATAGTGTTGGTACAAGGTGGAAGTATCGGGGCATCTCCTAGAACGATGCTAAAAGCAGAAAGATAATGAGATCCAAAATCTAAGAGCTAGCTAGAGACTAACCTCTAGATGTTTAGCTAAAGAATGATAAAAAAAAGCTAAAAAAGAGTCTAAGATAATGCGTTAGGACAATAGAAGTGCTAAACACTGTGAGGCTTCAAAAATCTTGGTATTGAGCGAAAGAGAGGATGTCAAGCCCTACTGGCACTAGCAGCCAAGGACGAACAAGGAGATCAAGAGGGAGGTTTGTTGTCAGAGTTTTGAAGCATTATGAAAGGGCCAATGTAATGGTAGATTATATCCTCTAGGGAGTGGCTGAGACTGAGTGTGCCATGGCTATATGATCCATGGTGGGCACAAGAACAGGGGAGCTCAACTATAACACCTCTGGCAAGATGAGTAAATGCGCACCCAAAACTCGTGCGCTAACCGCAGTGAAACCACCAAATGGATGGGCGAGGAGGGCGCCTGATCCACCCAAGAGATGAAGTGAACCTATAGAGGTGCGTTCGGTCACCTTGGGTACGCGCCATGCCAAGCGGAGCATGCCAAGATAACTTCCACAAATGCCAGCCAAGTGTTGGGTTGACGAACGGTCGCGAAGAGACTTGGGCGCCCAAAATCGAAAACGAAGAAGTCGACTAAAGGCGCGCTTGGACGAGTCAGCCAACTCGCCCAAGGGATGCGCGTCCATCGACAAGGTCGGCTCAAGCAAACGAAAGGTCGCGTCTCATTGTGGTGAAAGCATGCACCCGTTGGGCATCCATAGAAGCCAAAGGTAGGGTACCATTTCAAACACATCAAGTCAGATGAGGAAAGTTTGAACCGAGCTAAGGATGAAGGCGAGCAAGGCAGTGAACCGCAAGCACCGAGAAGATGAAGCACGAAGGGGACAAACTCTTTAGGTCTTTCGACTGAGGTGATGAAGGAAGAGCGCCCAAGGGAAAGTCACTGAGCTAGAGCTGTTTGGTTGTTGCAACACGTTCTTTGTAACTGAGCAAGGCTCCTTGTAAGCTCTTTCTTTGTGTGGCACGAGTTTAGCTCGACACATTGCAGTTTCTATCTATCAATATTTTAGGGTGTTAGGTCGGTTTGGTCGCTCGCACATATCTTTCATTTGCACTTATGTATGGATGTTGTTCTTTATTGTCATGTTAACTAAGTAAATGTAACACACACATAACTAAAGTAAGAAACGAAGACTAAGTGAAGGCGTAGCCCGGGTCAAGTACTTCGATTTGGCCTTGCCGTCGAACGAAAGGTGCCAGTGTCGCATGTCGTTGAGGATGTTGGGCGTCCGCAACCCAACCGAGGTCCC